>JARVGP010000088.1:0-240757 GCA_029876185.1 Mansonella ozzardi
GTAATTCTGAAGTTTATATAATAGATTTAGCCAAGCTCGAAGATTAAATGTGAGGACTGTATAATTCTGACATTTATATAATAGATTTAGCCAAGCTCGAAGATTAGATGTGATGGCTGTGTAATTCTGAGGTTTATATAATAGATTTAGGCAAGCTCGTAGATGTGAATGCGCAGAATGAGGCTCGTTTCTTTATTTCTACCATATCCGCTGTAGTTGTCCGCAATGCTTGATGGCTAACTCCGCTCAACTGCATCATACCTGTTTTACTGGATTGCGGAAAATGAATGAATGCTGATGCATAGCGTCAGTATGTGGGGGTGTGGGTGTGTGTGTGTGTGTGCAAACACATAAACATGCACACATACACATAACACGGACATGCCATATATGGGCATATCTGTCTGTATGTGTATGTTATGTGTTGGAGCTGAGGTGCCTGATGATGCTATCAGTAAAGAGTAGATGCTGTTTGTAACGCTAAAGTATTCGGTCCTGCTTGGTTGTTGGCGGTGATGGTATTGATGATGATGATGATGATGATGATGGTGGTACTGATGATGATGGTAGTAGTGATGGTGGTGGTGGTGGTGGTGGCGGTGGTGGTGGTGGTGGTAGTGGTGGTGATGGTGGGAGTTTGATTTAGTTTGTATGGTTCGTTCGGTCGTCATTCCTCGTCACCAACAACACTAACATCAGCTCCAAACTTGCCAGTCTCATTGTAGCGTAATAGCATCATCTTGCCCTTCCTATTTTCGTCACAACTCATCCAGCATTTTGATAACACGTCATAGAAATTGATGGTAAACTAACTGGTTATATCATATCGCTTCCTGTTTCACTTATTGTTATTTGATAGGAGATATACACATATATATATTATAAATAAATATATTAGAATTATTTTTCTGCTCAATTTCATTAATGTTTATTTTAAAAAAGAAGACTAGCTATAATTGATATTTCAGGTGAACATATTTTTGGGTGCCATTTTTGCTCTTCTAATCGATTGCTGCATTACTAATGAGGAAGAGCCATGGTTTGGACCTTTAAGCAGAAATACTTTTATACATTGGCTATTTAGATATTATATCTCGAACTTATTTATTACATGACCTTATTAATAATATTGATATAGAAGTAGAACCAAACGATAGTGTCAGCCTAAAATTATCTCTTCTCTTTCAATCATTGAAGCTTTCGATTTCCAATTTTAGCTTGAAAATATTAAACTCTTCGTTATTAACTTCCAGCAATTCTCATATACTGCAACTCCTACCACTATCCCATTCCTTCCTCTAATGCCTTACAACGAGCAGATCGTTGCCATACTCTTCAACTCTTGTCCCATATCTTTCCTTACTTTTATAGATTTTTGTTTAGAGATAGCAGCGCGAGCAGTATCAGGGTACGAGAAGATAAAAGGGCAAGAACTTGAGCAATAGGCCCGAAGTATATGACTAACACTAGGTCTATTTGGTGTGGAGAGAGACAGAGCTTCTGTTACTTACTCCCATGAAAGGGCCCATAATCAGACGTAGTCATGGAGCAGATTCAGTGAACTAACACTTCGGCGACCATTTCTATCATTTCACTAACCATATAGCTCTTTGTCATTTCACAAATTTTTGCAATATTTCGGTTTGCTATTTGCCATATTAGTAAGTTCGAGAATTGTTTAAGATCTAAAAGAGAAGGTATCGCAGTTGCAAAGGATGATTTACAGTCAAAAAGGTGACAGATCGAACGAACATGTACTTGATATGATTCCATACCTCTATGATCTACATTTGTTGCAGTTACTGCGGAATGATGATAAGCCTAGATATTTCATAAGCCAATATTTACATTTATTTATGTTTAAATATGATATGCATTTTTCACGTAATTTGCTTAATAAAAATTCCACAAAATTCGTCGGAATACTTTTAGCGTCGCTAAAAGGCCAGAGGTTCTTTAGGCTGCCTCAACTCTGATCCATATTATGTATTATTTCCCAGCTGTTGTTCTTGGCACTTTTTTGCTATTGTCGAATCTAGATTACAGGTAATAATCGTTTTTGTATTGCTGAATTTACTTTTGAAATAGTAGTAGTAGTTGTAGTGGTGGTCACATTGATGTTGATGTGTTTTCGATGATGGTACCCAATGGTTATAAATGAATGATTTGGGACTGAGAGAGAGAGGTTGTCAAAGAGGAAGGAATAAATGAGAGCAAAACATCCTTCCCATTTCAAGTTGCTATCGTGATCTTGTTAGTTGACAACTTTCGTGTCGTGGTATTTCGTTCGTCCATAGAAGTGAACTTCAGTGGTGCTTACCGGTTGACTAAATATATTCGTGTTACTTCAATAAAAAAAAAAAAATTGTTGTCACAGTTGCCTTCATGGATCAGGTGGATTGCTTGATAGTCTTGCTGCTGATGTTACTGCAAACAGGTTTCAAGGGTTTGGTGGCAATAGTTTTGGATGGATGATGTGGTTAGTGCTTCGCCGGCATCACCTCATCGCTAATTTCCTTTACTTCCCTGTCATACTCTATCCCCCGAAGAATGAGATGAAGACGAAGACGAAGAAGAGGTGGAAGAAAAAGATGGACTTTTCTCTTACCTGGAAAACGAGATCGTCAAGCTATCACTTCTCTTCCACTTTTCTCACTATTATCATCGACAGTAGCAAAGGTAATATAAGTAGTAGTAGCACATCTGTTACTAACCGCTTCTTTGTTGCAAATTGATGACTGGATGAGATGTTGCTGCAACAATGGTTATTTTTCTTCGGCTTAGCTTACGGTAGTCTTCATTTCAAATAAGTGGACTATTTTTCGAAATTTCGAATTAACAATTCATTCATTTAGTAGGAAGAAGTAAATAACGTATAACGCTGTCCACTTTAATGTTACAAGTATTTTATGACCAATATGAGAAATATTAGAATTTGAAGGTATTTGTTATATGTAAAGAAGGGGATAATTCTTTTTCGATTATATCTAAGCACAACTATTGTTCTATTCTAAAAATCATTTTAAAAAATGCTCTTTTTGCTATTCTTTATGCAAATATTCACCCTTCGCACTTGTTATTACATTCCATTTTTGTCCCTTTTTTTAAAATTAAGTTCACTAAATAATATTTGTTCAATGCTTGCAAACTCACATTAAAAACAAATGTTGCAGTGCCGTTTGCTTGATTTATATTGATATTTTATCTTTGATAGAATTTTCATATTACCATAATTTACTTCATTTGATACTGTACTCTAATTCTTCTAAGCATCATATAATTCAGCAATATCATTAGAAAAATAAAATATTCTTGCTGCTTTTATTTTTGAGGATACTTTTTTATTGCATGTTGCATGCTTGCTTGCGATATTAACCATCGACATTTTTCAATAAGGACAGAGATGGGAGAGGTATGGGTATTATCCTCGAAGTTTTTCATACATTTTTGCTCCCAGAACTTGATGTTATTCTTTCCTATAACTGCAGTGACAGCAATTCCTGTCATGACGACAAGCGATCGATGACAACATCAATGATAGTAATGAAGAAAGGGATGGACGGAATGGCAGATGGACGATTAGAAGGGATAGGTCCTGCTCTTGCTTCCACTCCTTGTGCTCGTTCTTAAAAATTTTGAAAAATGTTGAGAAGGGATAGGTATGGAATGGCTATAGAAAATAGTAAGGAGGGAGATGAATAGGTAGGTTGGTGCATTTGTCATGTGCATGTGTATGTCGTGATCTCGCCCTCCAACCAGAAAATTATGATCAAAGAGTGTTGGTTTGTGTATGTCTTCATGCACCTTGTGTATATCATGAATTTTTGGTTGCCCTGTTCTTTCTATCCCGAATTGAAATGAATGAGCTGCAGCAAAATTAGAAAAAGGAAAGTATTACTACTTGTAACTACCAGAAAATAATAATGACAACACTGTTATTAGTGTATCAACTCCAAGTACCTTAACTTAATCCACAGGGTTCAGTACTGAGTTGCTTGCTTTCCTATTCCATCTGTCATCAAAATATTTTTCGAGTTAAATCCTAACCCCGATTTCAGAGATTTTCATGGCAAATGGGACCACTGATACAGCAAACGGAGCACCAGAAATGGGAGCAATCGGTCGGGTCGAGCGCACTACTACTTGTTCTTCCCGCTTCCCTTTACCTCTGTACTCCATCCATTTGGTCGGCCATCACAAATGAACATCAAACACTCATATAACAAATATACACGACCAATTCGACATAGTTTCTTGTTGTCCAAAGTGTTACACTTCATGACCGAGTTCATAAATACCTTCTACTTTTGAGCTCATCCAATTCGAAAATTAGCCACATTTCATTTTCTCTCAAGCATAAGTATTATCCTTCCTATACGCTTGTTATTGCAGTAACGGCAAATTAATGACAGTGTGTCTTTCACATTGTCCCTTTTATAGCTCTCTTGTCGGTTCCATTTAAGCATGCTACTTTGCAATTAATTATTTCCATTATTATAATATATATGAAAAATTCCTAAATTACATCAATTTTAATCTTTACATTACCATTGATTTTACTTTGATATAGTGAAAATGAAATGATTTTATGCAAATTAGTTGCTGATTTTATGCAAATTAGTTATTATTGAAACAACTTCAAACTTAATTTTTACTAAATGTGAAAGTGACCTCCTTTACAGCGATCAGTGGAGCGGAATGTGTTCCATTGTTAGACATAAAAAGCAAATTTTTTTTTTTTTTGGGTTGGTTCCGAAATAAGAGCTCACCTTGAAAATTTTTTACCGGATGAAATTCTTCAAGATTCAGATGACAATGTGTAAAATTTAAAAAAACTTCTTGCAAATTATTTGAAATTTTGCTAAAATTTCGGAAAAATGATTCTTTCTGTCTTCTAATACCTCTCAACTTTTTATATTTTCAATAAGATTAGTTTCAATAAATATCAATTTTTGTGCGTGAAGAGAGCGATTTTTGTCATATTTTTTTATAGCTTTCAAAATCACTTGATTTAACTTCAGAAAACGTGCTGGACATAAAGCAACAAAAACAGTTGCGTGTTTCACGTGCCGTCGAGCGTATCTTACGTCTGGTTTGCTCGAAGCACATTACAAAACTAATGAATGAAATTCCAACTGTTTCATCGCCAACCCCATCAAAATCACCAGGATCAGAAAAACTAGCTGTAAAACGAAGCGCTAGCAATGCGAATAGTGATGAACAAAGTGATTGCGAGTTGGTTTAAAATTCGTTGCCTTTTTTTTTCCACAATCAAATTTATTGTTTGGAAGCATGCAGAAAATTCCTATCTTCTTATTCGTCCTCTGTAACAAATAATTATGCTTTAATTAGGGTGATTTCTTTTTAATTATTTCGCATTTATATTTAAACCTTTGCATATAGAATACTATCAAGTCAAAATTTCTCATTTTTTTGCATTTAACGAAAGTTCGTTTTTAGTCCAAAGATAAAAATGCCGAAAAGTGAAGTGGAAGTTGTAGTGACCGGAGAAAATGATGTACAAAGCAGGTTTGTTAAAAATCTGTCATTCATTTACTAATCAAAAGAAGTTATATTCTAATTTAAATTTAAAAGATTTTAAAAACGTCGCTATAAACAAAGATACTTTGTTGCGAAATTATACGTCGAAATTTGTCAATTGTCAATCTCATTGTCAATTTTATGATTTTTTATAAAATGGCTCTAATAATTTTTGCAATAGCAAAATTTGATGTAGTCGGAGATTTAATTTAATATAATCAAAAAGTCAATTTGCAAATAATTCGTTATCGTTTTAAAAAATTAAATTTGAACAACAAATTTACTTATTTAAGTAATATGCCATTGTAGACTAATACCAATCGGAAAAGCATATATAATTTTTTTCAGGCAACCCTCCACGGATATAATATCCGAGCAAACTATTTCACCATATGATACAGCTGATATGGTGCACGCCAATGAAAAATCGCTCGCACAAGTTTTTGGCTCCTCAATGTACATTACATTTTTTTTTTTTTGTGACTCTATCCATCTTTACTTTTTTTACCCTTCTTTAATCTTAGCTATTTAGCTTTAGTTTAATTAATATTGAAGATTAGAAGGAATGCCTCAGCGCCAATTATTCATTGTTATTGTCATTGAAATTTGCATTTTTTGAACAAAACTCTTTATTTGATTATAAATTTAATTTCAGCCAAACACCTTTGATAACTGCTGCAGATATCAATCGTATGAATCGTGAAAGAGGTTTAGAAATTGTTGCCATGGCGGGTCGATATGAAGCATTGGTGGTAAATTTATTGATTTTTTCGATACTTTTAGCTGATTCTTTCCGTAGTAATTCTTTCAATTGAATCTTTACCACTTGCCGTAAGAATAAAAATATTATATGTCTGATTGAAGTAAGAACTAAAATACTTTTCATATCAAACAGATTAAAATGACCTATATTTTCTCATGATACCTCTTTGTCATACAGTAATCACTACTGCCGATAAGTAAGAGTTATTTCTCTTGTGTAAAAATAAAAATTTCACTTGTTTCAGAATTTTTGCTGGAATTTTTGAGATTTTTCTATCCGGAATTTTTTGAGATATTCTAATATTTCCAGGATAGTGCTTCACGTTCACCGGCTGCAAATATGGAACGTAACAAAATTTGGCGTAAAATAACGGAGGAAATCAATAAAAAGTATTCGCATTTGAATACATTAACTTTTGAGCAATGCAAAAAATTATGCAAATATTACAAGCGTAAAGATCCGACAAATTATGGACTTGCATTTCATGCGATACATGCTGATTTGATTCCAAGTACATACAAAGAGCAGCAACAGCAGCAAGCTGCAGCTGCAATTGCAGCAGTTGGTAATGCTACAGCTTTTGTGACCACAAATGGTCAAATTGATGAACCGATCGATGTGGATGAGTTGCTAGAAGCAAATGATGTAGTTGATGGTATTTGTTGTGATACAAGTAAGTTGTGTTAATCATAGCTGAAAGATAATTATTTCATTTTATGTTACAATTTTTAACTGTAACTTTTTTTTTAATTTTTTTTTTAACCGAACTGTTTCTAAACTTTTGCTATTATGATGAATTGCAATGAACAAAAAAGTAACTTACTATATTTGTCATTAGAAATTTCTTATCATACTTTCAAAAAAAAAAAAATACCTCTGGAATAGAACTTTAATTAATTGATACTTTTTTTGTTTCTCAATCTGACAACGATTATTTTTTTCTTCGTTATTAATGTGACATTTGAGTAGAATAGAACGAACTTTCAGATACGCTAAAAACTAAGCAAACAGAAGAGATTGCAACGTTACAGATGGAAGATATTGTACGAGAAGATGATAAACCATCAAAAGATCTTTTGCAATTCCTTGCACAATGGTTAATTTTCATTTTAAATTTAAAATAATTTATTTTCCCTTTTTTTTCTCTTTTTCTTCACTCTCTCTCGTTTTACACTGAGTTAAATTTACGTTAACGCATGGAAATGTTAAAATATCGCAAAATGCGCCATAGTTTTTTTCTTTTAAAGGAAGTTATACCGTAATATGAACTCTAACTTTTTTAATAAATTTTAGTGTTAATAAATTTTAGATTGCATTAATAAATTTAATTTTAGATCTAATTTTTCTGCATTAATAAATTTTAGAGTATCACTAGTTTTTCCAAGGGAGTAATTTTCAGTTCAGCATCTTCATCATCCAGCTCAATCGATGGCTTAGTATTACCTGGACAGCAAACTGTTGCAGCTGTTGCAGCAGCTACTGCCATTGTAAATCAACAGAAGAAGGAGCGGGGACAATATGTTTGTAAATTGGCTGAAACTTTCAACGGAGTCTTTGATAGCCATTCAAGGTGTCCTTTTACCAAACTCGATTTTATCCTTTCATTTCATTAATTCATTTTTTTTTTTTTGCTATAATTTCATTTAGCTTTAATTTAGCTTTTTTGTTTTCTATTTATATTTTTCAATTTTTTTTTGTTCAAGTATTTTAATTAACATTTCATTGGCTAATTTTGAAAATCAAAATTAAAAATTATTGTTATTTTTTCTTGCTACATTTTTTCTTGTCTTGTATTTTTTTATGTTAATGCTTCCTTTCTTTTTCAATAAATGTATTTTTCCTTTCTCATTCTTTTAAAAATAATACAAATGAATCTAAAAATGAAATAACTTTAACTTTTATATTTATCCTTAGCATTTACTCAATTTATTTTTATCTTGAAATAATCACATTTATTATTTTAGGTTATATCACATTAATGCCGAACGTAATCAAGTTTGGAAACAGATCACTGATTCCACTAATGAAAAATATGGATCCGAATTGGGTGATTTGACCATAGAGCAAACGAAGAAACTTTTTGCAAATTATAGGCGAAAATCTCAGATGCTTTCTTTTAATAGCAATGGTGGTTTAGCATCACGATCCGATGCGGGTAGCATTAATGGAGCTGCTTCGGCTGAGTAAGTAATAATTTTATACGACGACGTGAAGTCCCTTTTTTTTTAGTATTTTTAATCACTCCAAAGAAAGGAAGTAGATTTTAAATGAGAGATGAAGGAATGCCCAGTAATTATGCTAAGGTAGATTTGTTAGAATTAAATCTCCCTCCTAGTGGATAGATGTAATTTTCTGCTGCATTAGAAAATTTATGATTGTTTTCCTTCTTGTAAAGTCTGGATTCGGATGCATCATCAAGTAATTCTGATCTGCTAACACGTCTGGTAACTCCGTCGAATGGATCAGGAACCACCACTGGTACTTCTCAAATCCGAAGCGGTTCACCAACTCTTCTATCTCGACTATCATCAAGGGATTGGAAGTCCAACATCGATTTAAAAAATGGTTGATTTTCATGATCTAAAGTGTATTTTTCTAAGATACATTAACTAAAGAGGCTATATTTTACGCAGAAAAATTAGAAGCTGTATTCTGCATTTATCACAAAATATCACATTAAATGGTTCTTGCTTTAGGAAAAAATGATACTTTTAAGTTTTGGAATTAATATTCCGCTTACTATAACTTCCTGATCTTTATTGCTCTCCTATCTGTCCTAATTAAGCTGAGCGTTGTAATGTAGCATATTTGAGGCAGTGATTTTTCAATAATTTTTTTTTTTATTGACCGTCTTTTTATATTCAAAAAACAATAATAATGTGGATTATTCTTCTAAGGATTCGTGAATCATGCTGGTAACGTTAGTCAGCGTATTTCGGCAAATCCCAGCTTGTCATCGGTGGAATTGTTGGCCATTATTGCTGATCGTGATGCTGAAATTAAACAACTGAAAAATGAACTGTTACAGGTAACTTTTAATAGACTAAAGGTAGAATGAATGACTTGCAATCTTCTTGAATATATTTTGTAAACATGAACTATGAGAATTTTTAAGTCTTCCGCTTAATCTTATTCATTTGTTTTTCTAGATATTTTCTTTTTCCTAGATTTTTTTGTTGATTCTTTTTTGTACAAGTGTTTAACTAACACAAATGCTGTAACAACTAGATAAATTATTCTAAAGATAACTGAAAAGAATGGAACTGAAAACCTATTTAATTAATCTATTTAAAGTTAAAATGATTTGAGCTATTTCAAATTAAATCAAGATTTTTTAGAAATCGGTTGAACATCAGCTGCAGATATCACGCGTTTTGGAGAAAGTATCTGAATTGGTGAAGGCTGCAGTAAATACAAATGTGCAAAGAGAAATAATGTCTGCAATGACTGGAATGGCCGGTTTCACTGGATTTCATGATAACGGTTATTGTGATAAAAATTACGATGACGATAGTGATTTGTAGTAATAAGTAATTTTACTACTACTTTGAATCTATGCTGTTTCATATCATTTCCAACAATTTTTCAAGTGTATAACTCTACAGAAATACGATTGATATTCATTAGAAATGAGTTCCATCCGATATGTTTATTTATTCTTCCATTATTCAATAATTTTTAAAAGTATCTTTTAACTTTCTCAGAAATTCGAAAATAATTCAGGACGTTAGCTGTGTACTTCCAGTGGATTTATCATTAGGAAATTTTTTTAGTGCAAGGCAAATTTTTTTCTGTATTTGTTTTTCGTCTGTCTTACTCACTTCTTTTTTTGTAATTTTTTCTTTTTTGCTCTTCACTGTGCTATTTGTTTGTTTTTTTTCATTATTGTTTTCCGAACTTTAATTAGTTGATGAAAAATATGTATTTAAACATTTTTTTTTTCTTCTTCTTGTTGATCTTCATAGTAAAAGATATTGAAAATAGCTGAAGACATTCAAAAAATAAATGATAGATGAATAAGTTACGAATATTGATTAACGTTCTTTGCAAACTTTTGTTTTACTAAATAGTTGCAGTTTCGAATTATCAACTTGATAAGAGGGTGGTGATGTCACTTTGTGGTATATTGTTTCTGTCTCTTCGACTGTGATTCCTTATCGTTATTTGTTTTCTCTTACTTTCAAGAGCTCGTTTTCCCATTTAGTTCTATCTTATTTGTACTTCACTCTTCACGTTTTTTCGTTTATTTTTCGTTTTTATTTTTTAACTGATTTTCATTTCATATTTCGTTTATATTTTATCGTTAATTTTAGACATTTCCGGTACTTCAGGTTGCGGAAGCTATTTGATTTATAAGTATAATTCGGTTGATAGGAATCGGTTTTTTTCTGTTTATTTCAATTCATATATTTTTTTAACATGTTTTAATTGGTGTTCATGTGTGTATTATACAGGGTTATGTCACTTTAGTACTATTATTTTAATAAATTGGAACAAACTAGCTGCTCTGAAGTTTTAATGTTTACTTTTGGAGGAGTTTAATAGTTTCGCTTACTTTTAGGAATTGTACTCATTTATTACTCAGCTGAAAAATTGCAAGCAGACATTAAAAACATGACGAGGAACAAAGTCCAAATGCGCTTGGTATTCTTTGATTTGTTTAAATAATAGAAAAAGGTGAATCATTTCACGGAAACATGAATTTTTGGCGATCTCTCGTTTTCTTAAATTCATTCCTGTTCAGAATGATATCTAAAAGATACGATAATTTACTTAAAGAAAGCTTCGAAATATATAAGAATACACGACGATTTCATTCTCTCCATTCTTGTTCTGTACAAGAAATTATCCGTTTAAGTCACCGGAAATGCTTAAATAATCATTTTACTAATATAGGCAGTCAGATGCACGGAATATGCTATCAGTTGATTTCACCGTGAATTTTATCTTTGTTTCTGTAATCACCATATTCTGTAATTAAAGAATTTTAAGCAGAAAAAAGATTCATGCAAGAGCTAAAAATGAGATTTTTAAAGTTGTTTAAAAGTTATATTTTTTGCTGTATAAAGCTAGAGGCGGAGGTTATGATAACAGGAAATTCTTGAAATTGTTTATTGAATTGATTTAATAATCACATAGACAAAGAAACCGAGTCCTTTGTTCACTTTGATCACTGGTAATTTTACCGAGTTTAAGCAAATTCGGAAAAGAAACAATGGGGTAGGTGAATATAAAAATGAGGATCTGAACTCCATGATTGATTTCATATCTTCTACGATCATAAATCGGTAAAATGCTTAAACAAAGGATTACATGTTGATAGATGATAGTGGATCACATGTTGTGAAAATATAGTCAATGTGCTTTGAAACAAAGAACATGACAAATTTACTACGCAGTAAGAAATTAAAAACGTAGCATTCTTTTTAATGTAACTCAAATCAAAATATCGTTTCGGTTTTTTTTTGATATGGTTAATTAACTTCAATCGTTTTCAGTTCTATGTAATTGGAAAAATTCAAATTGCATATGATGCGCTTTGTCCTGCATTATGGTTATCTTAGGGTATTGGAAGTTTAGTTAAATTTGTTTTGCAATAACATATAACAGTTTTTAAACTTTCATTCGTTATTTCATTTCTTTCTCTCTTACATTAAAACATTGGTTGCCGATTAAGTTTAAAAACGCTAAAAAACCATAATGGACAAAAAAAAACGGACAAAAAAATACAACAAGATACAGTATGTCCTGCCGAAAAATTCGGAGTAATTTTATAATTTTTCCATTAAATCCGTAATGAGCAGAATTTTCAGTATGAATATTACTTTAATTTCATATTTCTCAGGCAAATGATTCTTTAACAAAAATAATAATAACATAACAATATAAAATCAATTAATTCAATCAATCAGTTTCAATCAATTAATTCAATCAATTAATAGATCATAAATTAATAAATCACATGTCCAATGTCCAACCTTATCTTCTAAATTGATAATAAATTTATTTCTAATGTTTCAATTTTTCAATGATCACACATGAATTTTAATCGAGATGAACTGCTATGTTTGAACTGCACTGACCAGTCCCTATTTTAATGATTTTCCAATGTAGTGACTGAGCTTATATTCTCATATTTAATTTCTGTGTTCAGGAAAGCTTCGCCATTGCAACCTTCTTTCCAATTTATTTGTGCAAACAGGAGAGTATTAGTAACTCGGATATTGTAGCCACTTCTCCTTTACGATTTATTCTCCATTTCTTATCCAAATCGTTTCTACAAGATCAAACACCCCAGTCATCGACTCTACCGAAATTATTCGCTGTTTATTACGCCAAAGCAGAATAAATGTTCTTAAATTCATATAAATATTCAGCTAGCAACACAAAACGGACTTCATCGTCAAGTTCAATTCCAAAAGTGCCACAACATCGTCACATATATCTGACTAAACTTGAAAATATTTATTTGAAAAAATTTCGGATAGTAATATTTTAGTGAAGTCGTAATAGATTAATAAAGCTACAATTCTCACTATGTTAGTATCTATTCCATTTAGAAATTGTCAAAAGATAATTTCGGATATTTTTTGTATATTTGGGTAATACATAGGTTTTAATGAAAGCTATCATACTTCGCTTTATATTTAATAGCTCAAAGAAAAGTAACTCATGTTAAACCAATCGATTCAATTCATAAACTAAAAATACCATTTAGTGTATAGTATATTTGATTTGTACAGTGAAAGAGTTTTTTCAAGAATTCCAACAACTTTATTATATAACAAATCTTAAATTGAAATTAGAGTGGTGTTTTGATCTTAGAACTTATCAAAAAAATATTAATTGAATTTAAATTTCCATATATACATCACGGGAGATATTTCTAAAACTCCTTATGTTACGATTACTCGCCGATAGTGACAAAGATAATGATTGATCTTTGAATACGAACAATTTTATTTCAGGAATGAGTCATTTTGAGCAGATGAACGTATATCTCATTTTTATGTGTACATATAATTTTTTTTTTCAATTTGCACTGATGACTTATTACTTAATCAAGAAACAGAAATGCTCTATTTAGCCTGAAGTTGGTAATTCTCGAATTAATACTGCTTTGTTAAGCGAAATCAGTTTCTGCTTCTTGTCATTTTTCTATCACAATTCATTTTAATCAATAAAATTCAGCAATAATCCAAATTTTTGCAATTAGCTTAAAGTAAAATTATAAAACAAGAAAGTAATTCAAGCACATAAGTCTTCTTAAGTAAATAATGGTCGGTCTTCTAATAATTCAAGCATCTAATTTGAAAAATATGGAAGAATAGATATAAGAATAGATATTAATGAAATCAAAGTCGTTGAATATTTCATTTGAAATGAAAGTGTTTAAACAAGACAATCTCTTATCATTAGTAAATATTAAATGTTAATTTCTCATTGGTAATTTAATACAGTGTATATCAGGAAGTTAGAGGTCATCCTGAATATTCGTTTCATTGATGCATAAATTCACGAAAATTCATCACCTCGTCGTAAATTATAATATAATTATTGTTTCTCATTTTTGCAATGATCAGCATAAGATATTGTACAAATATGCTCTCCATTCTCCATGTGACGATCAGTGCGTTTGTTACAAGTCTTAATTCCTCTTAAATCTTTAGTCGTTTAGTGTTGTATATGTCCCACAAGCTAGATATACTATAGTATCAGGCAAGTTTTTTTGTACCCATTTAATTTAGTGATAAGTGAGTTATTTCCCAATCAGATGATCCCAAATTAAGCACTGGTCTCGCATATTTGATATTTGGAATATGTTATACCAAATTTTGCTCTTATCATCTGTAAATTCGACTTACATCTCGAAACATAGATAGATTAGATATATAAAGTGGTTTGAGTTAATCACTATTGCACTACACTTAAACATGTTTGCTGCAGCAGCGATCAGCGCACATTGTAGAGAGAGGAAAGATGAATAGCAGTTTGAGATAGTAGTGAAATCCGAGCTTACAACATCTAGCCAGGAATGTCTGCATCTGCTCTTTCTGCTATAATATACAAAGCATAGCTTACCGAAATACTTAACACCACTATTAATCACATTTGATAGCTTAACGTGCTATATTTTACGTATTTCCTGACGTCTTATGGAATTATGGGCAATTACAAATCACGTCCGCCATCTTCATGCGCTGGTTATATTTTCTTTTCATTTTTATTGAAAGAAAATATTATTTTTAATAGTATTATAATTCGAGGTTAAAATTTTTCGATTAATTCAACAGAATAGATCACGTGATTTTGAACAATTTTGCGAAATGTTTAATGATGCATCAGAGGTTGAGTTAGTTTTTGTTTGTTCAGATGAATTGAAGAAAAAGATCAGTGAAGGATATGCAGTGGTACGATCAAGACTTAATGATGATATCAAACCACGTTTTGATGCTTGGAATGTGCTGCAGAATGCATGCTTGTAAGTTCAAATTGATTGCATCAAAAGTTAATTTCGTTGTTGCTTTTTTTTGCATAAACTTAAGCAGTTTTATTTCAAAATCTTACCAGGAAGTTTACTGTTTCGAAATGCATTATATGAGTAATAGCGGGTAATCTTGTTGATGAACAAATAATGAATTTTTTTTAGTCAAGGTACACTGAAAACAGAATCATTGAAAGATCTGAAAAGTCTGGATGAGCGTACCGATGACCATCAATTATCATTGTTGCATCTCATTTGTGCCGGACATTCAGAACAGGTGTTTTTAAATTTAGCCATTTAACCAAGAATAAGATGAATATTTTTCCCTGCTTTTTTTAATATGACTTTTCAAAATTTAAATTGAACAATTTTATTTCAGCAACCAGAGAAAGTTACTATTCTATTTGAAGCGTATGGTGATGATGAGATGAAAAAGGAATTACTCCTTAAACATCTTTCTAAGAACGGCTTTTCTGCTCTTCATTTTGCCGTCTATAAGGTGAATTATCATTTGATATGAATTCTTTATTTTAACTACTTCAGTATTTGTAAAAACTAATCTTCAATACGATCAGTGTTCATTAATAAGCGATTGTTGAAAATGTTGAAAATGATTGTAAGTTGGAATTATGTTTAGTATATGTGAATTTTTACTCATTTGATTAACACTGCTTAAGCTATCGTATAATTCTTGTCATCAAAAATCATCATTCAGCCCATGTTTTTGCCAGAAGAAATTATTAATATGTTATTTGCGCATTCTGTGAAATATTCCAGCAAGTGTTTTCAGGTTTTTTTTTTAGTGAATTGCATCATTTATTCCTAAGTAAGTGATTTTTATTGCTGTTAACATACTAGGACGAAATAGAAATTGTGGAAAAATTGCTAGCAGCTGGAGCAGACGTTGATTTTGCGGGTCGCAACAAATTACCACCACTCCATTTAGCCGTAATGTGTGGTAACGTTGAGATGGTAGAAAAGCTGATCGACCGAGGTGCTTCGTTACAAATTGCTGACTTTGTAAATTTCAGCCCACTTCATTGTGCCACTTACTTTGCTCATGAAAAGGTTTGAAATATTTTGAATAGTTTGAATTAGGAAATTTTCAAGCTTACAAAGCTTTAAACTAATATTATTTAATGATAGCCGATATTATTTTCTTTTCTATTAAATTGAGATTTTATAGCTAGTACGCTTGTTGATAAAACGTGGAGCGGATCCAAATGCGTGTGGTGGTGTGCGAGACCGACCACTGCATCTGGCTAGTAATAGAGGAAAGATCAGTATTGTTTCCGCACTTCTAGAAGCAGATGCTGATCGTTTGTTTTTTAAAATTCATACCAATTTCGAAAAATTTTAAACTGCTCATAAAAAGTATTATTCTTTACGACAAATAGCATCTCGGATTTAATGCATTTTCATATAGAAATTGTTAATTGATAAAAGCTGTTTACCAGATTGAGTTATAGGTCATAAGCGCATTTATTTGAACCGCAACCCTCCTTAATTTTATTCATAATTTAGAATTTTTTTTCGAAATTGTATAATTTTATAGCAACTTTGGCTGATGATGAAGGTAACACATCGCTACATTTTGCTGCAAAAACGGGTCATGTTGGGATCATTGATTTATTGCTCCTGAAAATTGGTGCTGGACATCAGGAAGTCTGTATTATTTAATCATGTAATCTCTATTAGAAGAGTATTTAAAATATTTTATACTAGTTAATAATTAGCTAATATTTTATATTTTCATTGATCTACTTTTTATATTATTATCATATATAAGTAGCTCCTTCTTAATGTGATCTGAGGATTCGAAATACAATCAAAAGCTTTAAATTTATTAAATAAAAGGATTGTATTGCCTGCTATGTTAAATGGTTTTAGCCAATTTAATCTGCTACATTGAATAGCAGTTATCATATTAGGATTGCATCTTTTAACAAATCATGGAAGTATTCTTTTAAGCAATGAATGTTTCATAACAAATCACAATTTACTGCTACTTTTATATATTTAGATCTCTCTCTAACAATTATTTAAGCCTTTTTCAGTTAGCTTTGAAAACCAATGTTTACGGCGATACACCGCTTCATACAGCTTGCTATGCAGGACGCTTAGATGCGGTAAAACGGTTGTTGGATTTTGCTGGATCAGTTATTCTGAATATGGTAACTTTTTCATGATTGGTGAAAACTAAGATTTTATCTCTTTCTATGTACATTTATCAGAAAGAAATCTTAATTGATGTAGGAAAATGTTTTCTCCGAAACACCTCTGCATGCAGCTTGTACGAATGGAAGAAATTTGGAATTAGTGGCTTTTTTATTGAAACAACCTGGTGTAGATGCCAATTTTCAAGGACAAGATGGTCATACTGGTAGGTGTGTTGTTTTTTCAAAATTATCTCATGTAGCATAAAGTCTCTTTCCTTTCAAAAAAAAGTAAGAAGTTTTTGTCTTTTTCTGGAAATAGTACAGCGCATGAGATATTTGTACAACTACATTTGTCATTTTTATATAACAACTGCTGTTGAGAATTCGGAGCAGATTTTACTGAATAGCAATAATATAGTTGAAGCTAACCGAAGTACATCTTATAACCTGATCTTCTAATGATTGGTTAAATCGTTTCTAAAATGATGTTGCAAAACTTTAGCCCTGCACAGTGCATGTTATCATGGGCATTTACGATTTGTGCAATTTCTTTTGGAAAATGGTGCAGATCAGTCATTGACTGCTCGAGCTGTTGATTATTCACTTTTGCCGAATGAAACATTAAGTGGCAAGTATTAATTTCTTCAGATTTGTTTTTATCATTCTAGCTATGAAATTATCTGCTGTACTATTTGAAAAGACTTAGTATTGGATCTATTCTTACCTGCTTACTTCTGAGAATAAAAGATGCAATTGGAATTTAATACAAACTAAAAAACTTTCTTTTTTCAATTAAATTTGCTCTTTTCCTTGAGTTGTGATATGCGCAATTAATTTTGTCAAACTCAGACCCGCAAAACAATTGTTAATTTTTTCATAGAAATCTCCCTTTTTTTATAACAATGTTAGTGAATATGATAGTTTTGATATTAAAAACAGTGGTAAGAATTTGTGATTTCTTCAAGACAGTACATCAGTATCATCAGCTACAGCACAAACGATGTTTGCGTTATCCAAAGAATCCGGAACTTCAATTGGTGGTGGTAGTTCATCTATTTCATCTGCTAACCTTAATGATGATCAACAGCAAACACCTATTATTTGGGCATATGAAAAAGGCCATGATCAAATTGTCGCCTTACTCAAGCATTATGCAAGCAAATGTCCGGATTCTGATGTTTGTTCAGAATACAGGTAATTTACACTTCTGAACAAAGGCTTAGTTATCATTTTTTAAAATGACACCTGAATAGACGATATAGCTAGTTTCAGCATATTATCGGAAAAATTTCTGTAGCAATCTTTTGCAAAATATTGAAATTTATTTTCATTTAAAAGTAAATTAATTTTATGTTAGTTTTATGATCAAGTTTTCAGTTCTGGTGAAAGCAGCTATACACCACTTCCCAGTCCTCTTGGTCGATTACGGTCAGTGACTAAAGAAAAAGCTGAAATATTGCAGTTGAGAGCTTCACTCTGCAGCCAGTTCCATCTTTCATTAACAGACGTCGATTTTCAGGTGCCTTTAATTCGCTGTTATTTTTAAGAGGGAAGTGAGAATTGCTGTGCTACGAAATTTATTTCAGGAAGCTATCGGTAGTGGTTCATTTGGGAAAGTTTATAAGGGTACGTATCGAGGCAAAATAGTAGCAATCAAAAGGCAAGTTATGATGTATCTTTGGAAAATGACAAGTTAAAAGATAAATCAAGATAAAAATTGAAAGATAAATTATACTACAGATACCGTGCAGTAGCATTTGGTTCCAAGAGTGAAGTTGAGATGTTTTGTCGTGAAGTATCTATTCTGAGTAAACTGCAGCATCCAAATGTAATTAATTTCATTGGTGCATGCTTGGATGATCCAAGTGTTAGTTTTGTTTCATTTTTCCTTAGGTGCATTTTGAACTAATTGGATATTACACAATGAATCATAATAGATTTTAAAAAAAATTTCTCTATTCATGTATCTAAAAATGATTATTATTTGTTTATTTCCTCCTTTCCTTTCTATACACTTCCAACTTTTTTCTACCCTATAATTTATAGCTTTCAAAGAATTTTTTCTGATGAAAAAAAATAAATTCAGAAAAAAAATTCTGTTTTTTTCTCTTAAGAAAATTGTTTTTTTATTTTTCCAATACTTAATTTCTTGCAGCAATTTGCAATTATCACAGAATTTCTTGTTAATGGATCTTTATTTTCTTTGCTACATGAACAGAAACGGCAAGTTTTCAATAACAATCAATTGAATACATATTAGATATAAACTATTCAATTTTCAAAAAATTAAGAATTTAAAAAAAAAGACGACTAAGGTTGTATTTATGTTTTAAAATTGGAAATTGCTTATAGTTAAATGGTTTAGTGACGAAAAAAATTAGCCGTTATTTTAGAATTACTTATATTTACATTTCAATAATTGCATACTTTTAATTGGTAGAACTGTCATAAAAAACTTTTGAAGGGTTCTGGAAATGGCCTTACGTCTAAACATAGGAATTGATGTTGCACGTGGAATGCGATATCTTCATGAACTGGCTAAACGACCGGTGATTCATCGGGATCTCAATTCTCATAACATCCTTCTTCGTGAAGACGGACATGCTGTGGTAGCGGATTTCGGTGAATCACGTTTTATGGCGCAACACGACGATGAAAATATGACCAAACAACCGGGTGTATGTCATGTTTTGTTAAAATTAGCTTAATTGAAAAAGTCAATAGAGGTCAACAAATCAAAGGCGAATAGAAGAAGGTCAGATTGTTATGTTTTTTGCATAATTTTCATAAGATGTTATGAGGTTAGATTTTCTACGAATTTGATAGCGAAATTTTTGGCTTCCTCATATATATTTTATTTATCCGCGACTTTTAAAAAGATAAATTTGGACATTTGAATTGTTTTCCTGTGAGTAGTCTCTTGTAGAATCTTCGATGGATGGCACCTGAAATTTTCACTCAGTGTGGCCGATACGATCGAAAAGCAGATGTATTCAGTTATGCTTTATGCATTTGGGAGCTTCATGCTGCAGAGCTACCGTTTGCTCACTTAAAACCTGCTGCTGCTGCTGCTGAGATGGCCTATAAACGAAGTTCGGTTTCTTAATTTACAGCAGAATTTGTAATAACATGTCGGAATGTTGATCTTCAGTTTTCTTTCGATGTTATTAATAATTTTTTATTGATTTTATTAATAATAATTGATAATTATTATTAATAATCAATAATTAATTACCAATAATTTTACCAAATTTGACAGATTACATAGTTTGAAATTAATATTTACATCACATTTTAACACGTAGAAGGTTATCACTTTAAGGGCAGATAAGTATTCCATATTACGATTTAAAAAATTTTAAAAAATTAGTCATTGAAAACTTTAATTCAGCATAGTTAAGGCGAATTTTGGTAGGACTTCGAATTTAAAGTTCGGTTTTCAGGTCGTCCACCCTTACCGCCACATCCAACTGTTCAATTTCCGGCACATATTCTATACATGATAACATCAGCTTGGCATCATGATCCCAAATCTAGACCCGCTTTTGCGGATATTTTACCAAATATCGAAAAATATGCATCACCGGTTAAACCACCTAATGAAGTGCGTCTCTGCAATGGTACAGCAGATTGCAGATTGTTATCTGTTTCAAAACTCAAGAATCACTGGGAGGGCAAAGGAATAACTCAAGGTGGGTCTCAGATTTAAAAAGAACAATTTTTTCAAATAATATTTTTGATTTTATATGAATTAAGTTATTTGTAAACAATTTTTCTTCTTTCGTTCCAGAATATAAATAGTGCTTTTTAACTTATTCTGAAATTAAGTTATTCAATTTTTTTCAATTTTCGATGACCAGTGGTTAGCTTCATTTGTTAACTACCCACGTTATGTTGTGCAGAAGAATTATTTATGAAAAGCATTGAATTCTACCATAAGAATGCCTACTATAATTCTAGTCCATTTCATATTTTAGACTCAACCCAACATCCTATTGCTATTACATTTTCCACTTCAACAAGCGGGATAACTTCATGTTCCTCTGCATCATCGATTTTTTCAACAATATCATCATCAACTAAAACTGTCGATGAACTTCGGCAACGGCTCGATCGTAATGGATATGTTTTACAGCCAGTTATCACTGTTGATAATGATTCCATATAATGACATAACTTTGGTTTATGAATGAAAGCCATGCATAAAAACATGTATAAAATTTTTTTTTTTAAATTCCTATCAAATTTTTTTCATCCAATTACAATACATGTGATATTTTGTACTCACAGCAAAAATTGTTCTAATTTATTAAAAGGATTGCTTGGATGATATCCTTCAAGCTATTGAAATTTTATTGTTTAATATTTACTTTACAATACTTTTGATTAATAATGCTATAGGTAAGACTGTATTCATCACTGTTAACTAGAGTGCATTCCTTTTTGTTCATCTTTATCGGAATAATCAGGAGATCCATAAAACATAGAAGAAAAATATTGCCAGTTATAATATTTTAGCCGATTAAAATACCTCAAAAAAAATACAGTTTTTTCAGTACAAATGCTGTAATAGGACAGAATATAGCTTAGCAAGATGTATACGATAGTCATTCAGATAAACTGCAACGATTGTTAGACGAATATAAAACGATTTGGTGTTTATCTTCCAAAAGATTTTCAAAAGTAAGAAAATGAAATATCGACATTTATCAAATAAGAAAATAAAGAATAAATTCTTATCATTAGATTTTTGTTAAGGATGAGAATAAATTCTCATCCTTAACAAAAATCTATTTGACAATCGCATCGTAGCAGTTAGGATTAGACAATTTAAGGTAAAATACGATCTTATACTAAATAGAAGTTAGCTTTGATAATATAAAAGAACAGCCATTGTCAATGAAAGTTCGTAAAATTTACATGAGATTTTCAAATAATAAGTTCTCTTTTTTCTTTTTACATTTGACAACGAATTGATTCTATATTATTATGATTTTAAGAGCTGCTTAGTCATAACATGTAATCATTAAACCTAGATTTGCTATAATAGCAAAAAAAAGTTCAGCTATTAAACTTCTCTCAGTAATAAGTTAATTTCAAAATATCCAATTGTTAAGGTCACGTGCCATAAATATCCTTATACCATTAGATTCAGTAATGGTCCAGTTAAAGACCGTTTATTTGGAGTGTAGTATTTTACGATTAAAACTCTAATAAGTTAGTGCATTTTGCAAAGAAAGTTCCATCTAATTATTGGATTTTATTAATTGTAGACATTCGTTACGTTGACTTTTTTTAAACTCTCGCTTATTATTAGCATAATTATGCGAGAAATTTTCGACGATCATCGTTATTGGAAAAGCTAGTACCAATACACCGGATATACTGGCACAGCTAGCGATAAATTTACCAACTGAAAAAAAGCAATGGCTAGAGTTTTTAAATTTTTTCATTAAAAAACTGGAACAAGTTTATACGAAAATTTTTATGGCTTTATGAAATTTTTAAACTTTTCTCTGAAAAAGTAATGAAAACAAATATTTTTATACAAAAGCAATAGTGAAAATTACACAATGTTTCCGGACAATAATCGCCATAACCAACAGTTGTCATTGTAATGATACACCTGAAATTTGGTGAAAACTGTTATCTACATTTGCTCTTATGAAATCTCATCTAAACACATATCATTACGGTATAAATAAATTCTAAATAAAAAAGGGAAATCTTTGATCACTAAAATTAAATTATCAAATTTTATTAAACAAAATTCATTATGGACTATTCATCTTATAGATCTTTTTTAAAGCAACAAAAATATGAATTTTAAACTTGATACCGGCCTTTAAGTGCGCTTTAATAATTAATTACAGGATTATGATAAAGTTATAAATATATTATACACAAATCTTTCAACTACAAATTAAATCACGAAGTCTGGCAATACTCTAATAAAACTCACCACCAGCTGGCATGTGGAATTGATTTAAATTTTGTGTTTGGTTCATCACGTTCGGCGAAATACATCAGAGTTGAGAAGAAGATTACTGTTGTCACCAAAAATAGTACAAGCATTGATAGTTCCGGAAGACTGCAGAAATTCGGTATAATTAAAAAGTAATTAAAATTAACAAATTGAAAGATTTCGTAAGTTCAAATATTTGAAATTTATGAAATATTGTTGCATGATGAAGATAATGCTCACATATTTACCTCGTTCTAACGGTCATACCAAATGATTGTAGTCCATTGGAATAACGAGCTAGTTTGAATATTCGCATTACTCGCATCACTCGTATTCCACGCATAACCATTGCTAGACCACGGAATTCACCAAATTTATGTGCTCCAAAGCCTTAATTGTAGCGATAATTTCATTCAACTTTCCAGCATTGTCTTTGTGATCTCATGCAATTATTGCAGGAAATTTTCACTATTGTTCATTAGTATCAACAGTCTCGTTTTGTCAATCATCAATAAAGCTAATTACTAATTTCGTATTACACAAATTGTCACCAATGTGTTTACTTCCATAAAGATTTTGTGACCAAAGTAGATATACTGATTTTTGTTGGCTTTAAAATTTAAAGAGAATAAAGAGCTACTCTTAGCTACTGATTTCCTTTGCTGCTTTCCTTAGCTCAATAAAATAGATCAGTAGTCTTATGGTCGAATCGCATTTTAGAAGGAAAATAGATGGAAGCAAACTATTCAAAGCTCGAATGCCTCTTAATCGACTTGATCAGGAAGAATCGGATCAAGAGTTTCAGACGACACAATTATGCGGACAGAACTGGATTACCGACTTTTTAAATATGCTATAATACATGGAATAGCGCTATGTCTGTTACAGAGAAAATGTTAATGATGTTTCTTTCTTTAATATTCATATTGCATTAAGAAATAAATAAACGACTACTGCGCTTCAATCCTGTTTTATAGCATGTTAATGAATGAATATTAAAATTACTAACTTTTAAAACCGATTTTTAAAGTTTTGAATGATTTGTCTTATAAAATGTAGCAATAAATTCAGATGAAATGTTTTGCTTGAATACTGCTTTTTTTTTTTGTCTTAAAAAAGTTATCTTACTTAACGTAAAATCTTAAAATACGAGGAACGATATGAGAAATAAGGATATGATTGAAAAATCAGCACTTCTCAACTTCTAAATCCAAAGAAAAAGACGAAAATGAACAAAAAGAAATACTTTAAATCAAATTCAAATTAGAGTGTTTCAGAATAAAGGATCTCACGATCTTCAGTTACCTGGATCCAAATACCGATAGCACTTTTCTGTTGTAAAAATAATAGAATAAATCATTGTAACAGTGAATATTATTAAAATCACAATAAATCTGCTTGATGTAATTTAAAAAACAGTAAAAAATCAAAAAAAGAGCCATGCAAGAAGATATACCAACCGAGATCCCTCAACTTAAATATCAAAAAAGAAAATAAAGAAGATATTTTAACAAAATTCCTAAGCAATTTAAAGATCAGAGAATAGTTTAAACATCCTTTCGTTTAATCCATTTCTTAAATGTTTGATGGAACAGATGGATTAAACAAAACGGCATAATGTGTTCAAAGTCTTTTTTAAAATGTTACATTCGCGAGGTATCCGAAATACGGTGCCGGTATCATCAACAAGAGCATCAATGAGCCACACTAATAACGGAACATTTAAAGATAAAAGAAATGCTTAAAATTTGTGGCGTTCAATATTTTATTACTAAGAATTGAGAATTTAGGATTGAATTGATGAAACACTGAAAGAGAATATGTTACCGCAAGCAGAAAGTAAAATTTCCACATAAAATGGCAAGAGTGTCAAGCTATCAATGATATTCATTGGTTCTAATATAAATTTGCCTTTTTGTGGACAAACAATAAAGCGAGCCAAATATTCCAATGTAAACCATATTATACAAATCTGAAAAGAAATTTGAAATTGGAATTACATTAAAATTTAAGTTAGATATAAATTTCTCAAAAATACTTCTCCTTCTCCTTCTATTTTAATTGTTGATTAATGAAAATTGTTCAAAATTTTGATGTATGATTTTTTTGATAAAGATATTGTCAGAAATATTAACCAGAACTTCTATCTAATGCTGTTTATCCTCCTCAGATCTCCAGATCCTAGCAAAAGCTAATTTTTTTTGGCGTAAATGAAAACTAGTAATCGGATAAACGATACGAATTTTAGTCGGTTCCAGTTTAAGCAATATTCCATAACTCATCGTTAATTAAGAGTATTTTAAGGAAAATCTTTGCGTGTGCTGATAAAAATCACAATTATGACGCACCAATTCAACAAGCTCCAAAATGGGATGAAGTCGGAACTCAACTTTTGTACCCATCGAACTCGTACTATTATTGATACTCTGCCATTCAGGCGTTGAACCAAGTATCATAGCAATCACTGACAGTATTACAATCATTATGCTTATCAGCGCGAAAATCTGTAGTAATAAGCAGACGCTATGAGTAAATGATAACAAAAAAAGTGCCTTCATTTTATTTTTCCACTTAAATTTCATTTTTAATTACTGAGATATGCGAATTTGAGCGTAGATTTTGACTTCTGATACCAAAAAAGTGTACCTGAGCTGCGATATTTATATTGGGATTTTCCATTAAAAGCCACAATTTATGCCGTTGGTGATCCCAGCGGATTCTATCAAACTTGTGACCTTTAATATAAAGACGAATCAGGAAATTTAAGAATAATCGTTGAAAGTTTTGATCTGACTTTCACCAAATTTACATGTATTTTGATGAAATAAGAATTTGAATAGTGAATTAAGAATCTCTACTGCTCTAACAAGAAATATGTTAATTGTTCAAAATTTCTAGTCTAAATCATATTGGCTCCTCAGCCTAACGGATCACTCGCTTAGATTTCTATTAAAATAATTTCAAAATTGAAAGCTTTTTCTTTGGAAATAGTTAAATGATGTTTTCTTTGGAAATAGTTAAATGATGAAAGAATTGTAACTTTTAATTGGTGGACAGCAGGTAATAGAATTTTTGCTTCCATTCGGTAATTCCTCACCGTCTTCATTCTCATCAATCATCATCAACATGCAGCATGGAGCGAAGAAATCCCTGAATGAAAATATTCGTCATTAATAATTTTTCACTAAAATATAAGATTTAGGGCAAACAACATTCGTCATTTTCGGATTTGTTTACATCATTATAGAAAGGACTCGATGGCTCCATCAAAAAGGAATCTTTTCCTACAAGTATGCTTGTGAGAACTTTTATTTAAATTAATTTTTTGACTGAAATGATCTCTGTGACTCATCTGCGCCTAGCTAAAAGTAAATTAAAAACAATTATAAGTAAGAAATTTACTTTTTAAGTAAGATAATAAAAATTTCTATCATCTACGGTATTCTGGTTGTTACTGTGCTTGATGTTGCGTTTTCACAATATCTATATTTGAAAAGAAATTAGTGAAAAGTTTTCTCAAATATAAAATTGCAACCATTTTTAGCAGTGATCACTGGATTATTTTAGTTTTGTAAGAATTTAAGTAATTAAAAGTCAAATTTCGAGAGTTGAAAAAAGTGAAAAAGCTTTGTACAACTTTTTGATGCGCCAAAAATCCAATTCTCCGGACAGTCTTTTGGGACAAATATCACTTGTTTGATGGAAATATCCAGTTGTTAAGAAATCATAAATTGGCTCAAATAATTTTCCAGAGCGTTCAAAAAAATATTCCCTTGTATCAGACAAATAACCATTGCAACTTTCCACCCTTACCGCATGTGTTTCCCGGCAAAATTCAGCTAATAGTGATGTTGGACATCGATACTGCAATATTTTCATCTGATATAGAAGTTTTTATTTGCAAAAATCATTGGGCAGACTGTCGAGAGCAATCACATGGTCTCCATAATATGTCATTGACAGTATAATTCCGCATAAAATAATGTAAATTTACCCATGCTGCATACCTGTATGGTTGAATAACGGATACGGAAATGTGTTCCACCAATATTTAGAAGTAAGTGAAAATCACAGATATTTGCAGTCTCAATTGGTGCCATTTGCATGTCCATTTCGGAATCACTAAAATATCTGTCAGATCATTTGGTATTTACGAGAATGTTATGGCACCGTGTTGCGGTACTATTAGGTTGAGTTATTCGATCAATAAATATTCAAAATGTAATTATTTAAAAATTTCAGTCTTCTCATCAATATTTAACTTGAAAAATATGTTGTGATATTAAAAGCTTTAGAAGATGTTATTTTTATGAGCCATTTCAACTTTCATTAATATTTGTGATCATCTCAAAATTTAAATATAAAATAGATTTGTGGCGCACTTTTTTAAATTGATCTCACCAATTTCAAGCTTCCAATCAACGCCTGAATGTGCTCCTTCGGCAGCAATACGAGCTTCTTTTTTATGTTTTGTTAGTGGTAATCTTCTCGGGGTATCAAAAAAGTCGCATTAAAACATTGAATGCTAAAATTAGATTTTAATAAGTTGAGGAATGTATACTAATCAGTAATAATTTATGATGATCTGTAAAATAAGAATAATTAAATGTTCGGTTTTGTGAGTTAAGATATGCTATATTGAAGAAAAATAACAATTAAGTACAAACGATACAAATTAAACAAGCAAATTTTCAGTCCCAGAAAAAAACTCCACTCAATTGTCTTGAAATTTTTTAGGGACATGGAAATTTAATCGTAATTTAGCAAAATTAAATTGCATCAATGATAATTGAAAGACTTTTCAGAGAAATACTTATTAGTAATGAATGGATAAATTTTGTAATCAATTAAAAGCTATTTAAGCAATAGAAGATTCATTTATACAGTTTATGCAGTGAGAATATTATTAGTACAAATAATTTTGTTTTAGAAATTGACAGTAAAAGAAAAGTGACAGATATCATTCAATGAATTCAAATAATAATAATTAATTCCTAAAATGGATGTGATTTTTGGAACAAAATATAATAATGAATCAAGAATTCAATTTGCAAACAAAAAGAGACGCGTTTTTAGTTTTAGTCATTTGTTTTTTTAAAACAAGTAAATAAATTAATATCCATTATATGTTTCTTTCTTACAATGGATGCTAAGTTTTTCTAGCAAAATTAAATTGGGACCAATGATGTTGTTATCAACTAACATGACATCTGCGAATGTAAAAGTTTTTTATTTTATGGTTGGGACACCTGCGAATGTAAAAGTTTAATGCAATCGCTTTAACTTTGAAGATCACATTGAATGAATGATGCGGTTAGAGTTTCACTCTTTATTTGTCTCGAAATGTTTTATTATTCATGAAGAAATCTATGCTTTAGCATAGTAGTTAGTGGGCAAATTTTCTTCTCATTAATATTTTCCTACTGAACAAGGCATTAATCCAATTGGAGAAATTTGCAAAATGAAGTCAGTTCTTATCTGTTTTTGAATTGAACAGCTTAGATTTTTCACGTCACATTTTATTAATTTAACTTCGAATAAATAATATTTTTCAAAATTATGAAAGAATGATATTTCAAATTTCTCAAAATATTGACTAAAAGCTATTAATTTGCCAAATAATGAATTTTTTTTTCAAACAATCATAACTTTTTCATGTAGTATTTCTCAGAAAGGAGATATTAGTTGAAAACGATCAAATACTCGAGATTTATCCGAGTTCAAACTTTCAATAAAATTTATTTGAAAAGCATGATCGAAGGGAAACATGATGCATTGTTTTCTCTTTCATTTTTTTTCCTATTTTTTTTTTTTCAAACAAAATTTGCTACAAATTGAACAGATTTAAAAAAATATTACTATCTAATTCTGTCATTATGTATAAGTCTGTTCCACATTGTTTGCAATCGTCATGTATCTATTCTAGACATTTCATCAGTTGTTGCACTGAAATCTCTTAAGTCAATTAATAATAATTTCATCAATCATTTTTTTTAATTTGACTAAAAAATAAATTATTGATTCAATTGCAAGATATTATATGGTATAATGAAACTATCGGGTTTCTTGTTATGATGTTTTTTTATTGGCTTCCGAATAGTCTAAGGAAAGGATTTAAGAAATGTAGTCTCTATAAACAGTTCGACAGAGAGATTTCTTCTGGTTGGTTGGTTGGCTTTACTTATCGCATGAATGAAACAATGTAATATTTTTCGCAAAAGGACGATAATTGCAAACTATTGAAGTTAAAGCAAATAGCTTTAAAAAAAATTAAAGCGAATAGCTTATATTTTGGCGGGTAAAGTTAATTAAAGGGAATAACGAAGAATCCTCAGGGAAAAGGCATAAGCTAACATGTAGCGCTTTGGATTTGGAGAAGGGCGGCAAGCAATTGATACTATAAATTTCACAATTTTTATCGCTACAATAGTGCATCACATCAAATAAATAAACATTTTGCCAAATGTATCAAACGTCAGTATTGTTTTGAAAAATTTCATCGTTTCTAATTGAGTTCCATAGTCAAAATTAGCAAATACAGATACATGCTAATTGGTCTAAAGATTTGAAGATTATCATTAGTTCCTAATTAAACTTCTAATAATCATTTTATACAAATAGATATTTATAAAAATATCCGTTCGTAAAAAATAATTGATAACATAATGAGAAATCCAGGCTTAAAAAAAATAAAAAATTGGACAAAAATCCCCTGCTTTCTATATGAACAAGCTATTGCTAATCAAGATCTCTAGAAGGCTTCTAAACTAAATGAGGAATGCAAGGAGCTGATTATACAACAGGAAATAGTAGAAGGATGTTTCCTGAATCATGAAATGGAAAAGTAACCGCTATAAATCAAAGTGAATCTGCAAATAACATGCAACAGCTTCACAGCTATCCTTTTGCAAAGTCTTGGTTAGGTTTGGTCATTTCTCTAGAACTAAGAATTTGAAAAGGTAAGAAGTTATTTGGTACACAGTGATTGAATCCCAGTTATCTCAATAATATTCAGAAGTAGTGAGATTATCATTAAATTTTGTATCTCATAATTTTAGGCTGATGTTTTTGCTTCCAATGTTGCGGTCTGGACCACATACTTTAAGTTTTTCATCAGCCTAATCAGCAGTCAAAATAGCTCACAGTATTCCTTTTGTTTTGTAAATTGATTGAATAAGTGAACAGTTACTTTATCGGAGTAATCTTTGCAAAGAATTCAATAAATAGCTTTTAATTTCAAGAATCAGCAAAGGAATTTTAAGGCACTTTTTACTCCTTACTAGACTCCTGTTTTTATTGCATTGGTATTTAGCGTTGCTGAAAAGCCTCGAAGAGAGAGGCCTTTCTTACACAAGAGTTTATAATTCTTTGCAATTATCTGAGATATTCTTTGTAAGCTTTCATATTTTGAAAAAATATTTTCTTTCTTCCTTTTTCTTTTCTCCTCTATAAAGTACTTTAAGATTCTTGATAATTTAAAAATGAAACTCCTCTCATATTATTCCAAAAATCTTATTATATTATTCAATTCATTTTATTATTCAATTATTATTCAATTCATTTTCGTCATATTATTCAATTCATTTTCGTCATATTATTCAATTCATTTTCGTTTCATGTCATTAACGTCAATGTTGTTTTGGGAAAGTTAATTAAGGATAATGAAAGCATTTAAGTGGTAGCTTTTTTCAGAAATTCCAAAAAATCTTATTATTGTATAATAAAAAAAATTTGCAGCAGAAAACGATGGCGAAATGCAAACTTCAAATTATCAAAGATTAAGTGAGAACAAAACCTTTCGTTTGACAAAGTAAGATAATATTCAATTTTTTCCAATACAAGAAATTTATAAATTATTATTGAAAAAATATTATTTGAAAAAGTAAAGAAAACGAGAAAATTAATTAAGTGGAAAAAAATTTCAAAAATGATGCAAATAAAATGTGATAAGAATGAATAGCAACATTTGTAAATAGCTGAAAAAGAAAAAGATTTTAAAGTGGGTGTGACAAAACAAAAGCTGCTGAACAGAAGGAATTATATTTTACACACTGTACTGGTAAGGATTATAAATCTCGATAAAACTTTGTATATAGAAACTACCTCAATAGCTGTTAAATAAAATATATTTTTGAAGTATCTTATAATTAAATGACTAAAAATTTCATTGTTTATATAAAAATCTAATATAAATACATTTAATTAGTTATATTGCATAGCATTTGCAACGAAGCAGGATCAAAAATGGGATTAATGAAATTAGAAATAATCGTAAACATCATCATCACATTACTTACATCGTTACCTCGCAAAATTCTCCGCAGAAATAATTATTCATCAGAACAATCAGCACATTCACACAACCAATTGCTGAATAATAGAAAAGCTATATTAATCTTTAAATTTCTGATAATTAATACATAATATATCAAATATAGAAAAACAACTGATTATTATGGAAATGCAGTCCATGCAATAAAGATTAATATTTTTGTAAAATTGAAAAAAATATAAAAAAAAATTTTGTGATGAAAGCTTTTTTTATTAGCTGCCGAAATCGTTGAAATGTAAAATTATTGGACTTTTATGCAGTTAATTGCTGCGAAACATGAATGAATTGCTTTGATGGCTTATTTTACTGAGGTTTATATGACATATGATACTATTGATAGATTTAAACAGCATAAAATAAATTTCTGAAACAAATTTCTCTTCAGTTTTTTTGTTTCCAACTTTTTCAAAAAAAAACAAAATTTGATGTTGTATTTTGATTAGTTATACTTAGTACAGTAAGTAGTATAGTAAACGGTTCAAAGAATATTTTAAGATAAATGAATTCACTTTTTAAGTGTAATATACGGGAAGGATAACTAATCTTCCCAATGAAGAAAGTTTGGTTTTTTTTTTAACAAAGTGAAGCAATTTTTCTTTCTACTGATCTTTTTAAAAAAGTTTGTTAGCACTGTTTAATTAAATTAGACATACTTAGTGAAATAGCGATGAAAGGAGTTATTATAAGTTGACAGATGCAAGTTCTCAAAAAAAAAAAGAAGCAATCTCAGTACAACCTAAATATTATATTTCATAGAACTAGGATAGAAATTTCGAAATCAAATCAAAAAAACATAATGATTGGAATGATAACAAATATCATATGGAACATCAAAGCTCGTTTCAATCACGATAAAAGATTGCAAAAGTTTGAGAGAGGCATTTAAATTTATTTTAACTACGATAAAACGTTTAAAAATTAGAGTATCGCCATTAATGAAAGGAAAAATTGATGCAAAGTATCTGAGTTTGTAGATGCGCAGAATAACATTTATCTCTTCACTGAGTTTTTTTCTACCATTTTCGCTCTCATCCAACAAAAAATTTATTCAAATTAAATGCAATTTGGTTCTTTTGAGATAGATTTTAAATTGTTGTTAAATGGAAATATTCAGATTTTGTGGGAAAAAATATCAAAAGTAATCAAATAAAAAATTTTTTGTAAGCAATTGAATTGTTGTTAATTAAATACAGAAAATTCTTGAAATATTCAAGTTTAAATTAAAGAAGAAGTTCTCTTAGCTAAATAAAGATTGAATCTAATGACTGATTTTTAACAATTCAATTTTAAGTGATTATGATGGGATACATTGCATAATTGAGGATGCTTTTAGGATGTGCAATTTGTAAAAATATATCGGGTTAGTTTCGACGTTCAATACTTTCAACGCATATTTTTATTTTCTTTTCACAATACAATTCCAATTTTTTAAAACAAATTTTGCTGCTTGCATTTAATTTCAATAAATTTTTTATTGAATGGATGCGACAGTGAAAGCGAAAATGGTAGAGAACTTATCAAGATTCAACAATGTTATTATGTGATCGTGAAATTTAGCAGCTTTATCATCTATTCTTATTGTTCAGTGGTTTGTTCTTTCAAAATATTAATTTAACTAACACTGTTAACTGTTTGAACGAATAATGTGTTAATGAAAATCGAAATGATCGCATACCTTTCAAAATTTGGATCTATGTTTACTTCATTAGCATTTTCTAATTAAATTTTTCTAATAAAAATAGCTTGCAAACTATATTCTCGCAGCTTACAATTTTTCTAATTAAATGGATATGCCGAACCTTTTCGTGTTTATGAATGAAAAAAAATTGCAGTTATTACACATAATTAAACATTCCCAGAAAATCGAGGTCTCAAAAATGTAATTGTTGTATCGCTCTGCTGCTTGAATGGTGAAAAAGATAATAAAAAGCATATTAAGTATTACTAACTTGAAATTACTCATGCAATTTATTAATGACTACTTCATTTGTTACCGTAGAATGTGTAATTATTATTATCTGGATTAATACTGAAATAATCATTCATACATATCTTGATGATGCCATTAAAACCACAAATATCTTGGAAAACGTTTCAATTAAAATTTTCATAAATAGGGGAATTGAAACAGAAATGATGGGCTTCAATAACTAGAAAGTAGGGACAAGGTGAAAAAAGTTAAAAATCAGTAAACAAATATGAAAAATAATATTTCGTATCAATGCCATGCTATGAAATATTCTTTATCTAATTAATTTCTTTTCAATATTTCAACATAATGAATCTTCAGCGTGACGAACAATTGAAAAATCATTTAATATATTCTGAAAAAGATTCAGTCTTATCGTTCAACTTGCTGCAGCAGAAATGGTTGAAATAAACAAGATTTTGTACAATTAAACGCTGAATTGATTTAAATCGCATCAAAAATCAATTTTTTGAAGAATTTGAATTGCATCAAAAAGCAATTCAAAAGAATACGATGTGTAATTTCAAGCAGCGATCTTTTTTTTTCCAAATTTTTGTTTGAAATGATGTGAAATATAAAAAATGATGACATTTCCGATGTTAAAAAAGCTAGCACCACCATTCATCTTGCTTATTCGATGTAAGAGAAATTTTCGTTTTTTCTGTTCCCAACAAATTAACAATTAATTATTCTCATTATTCACAATGCAATTACTAATCGTTTTTCTAATTATTTGCTGCTTTTGCTCCTATACTAATTTCTTCGAGTTGCATACTTTTTGTAAGTCCTTTTCATCATGTGGAAATAAGGATTTCAGGACTTTTTTCAGCACTTTCACAAAGATTGTATTGTAAGAGATCTTCCGAAAAATCAACATTTATTGCTTTTAACCTACTTTTCTAGTGATCAAAAAACAAAAAAAATTCAAAGTGTACGATCAACTAATCAGCTTAATTAGATACTTCTTTTCAGGTTTCGCTCAGTATGATAGAATCGGAAACACATTTGAACAAATTCGTGATGCAGATTTTCACAAGAAACCAGGTTTGACGTATCTCAGCCTCTGTATATTTTTATATTAGAATATTATACTTTTATATTAGTGTCCATTAACAAAGACTAATTTCAGGTCACAAATATTATGAACGTATAGGAAGTTATGGTGAGGAACGAAAAGCTAGCAAAGGTAAATATAAAGTTACTTCGAATATAAACTAATCAGTGAGGGAGAAAATTTTTGACTTCGAACTATGCTATATCATTAGATATTGGAATACACTGTTATTTGGCCTCCGAAAAATCGCCGAATTTTAGAATCTTCTTCAACACAGTCCACAAATGGCAATTGTACTTGTAGTGAAAAGAAATTCAATAACAGCGACGATCAAAACCTTCCTGCTCTTAATAAAAAAGACTAAAGAGCTATTTTGTTGATTACTTGCAAAATAAATTTAAATTTTATTTTAAACTGGAAGAGAACTGTACAAATCAAACGAAATAAAGTAATAAAATGGCACGCGCAATAACACTGATATCTTAAAAAGGGAATTAAAAATCAAACGTCCTAATTTGTATGTATGCAGCACAAATGTGGAAAATGTAGCATGAAATTTCATTCTCATACACATATCATTTTCTATATAATAGAAACAAGGCATCAAAATGCATTAATTTCCTTCTTAATTAGTTAAGATTTACGCTAGAAAATGAAGCAAATAATACTGATCTTTTAGTTGCAGGCCTTAATGAATCTGGATGAATTAGCTAATTTATCCATAATCCTTGTTTTATATAAAATTTTTCAATAAGTTAGGCAACATCAAAGTCGATATGTTTGAGCACGCTGCGTATGACCATCAAAAACAAATGTATTATCGAGGTATACGTATTGATGTGTGATTAATTTTATTATTTCTTGTGCTGCGATACCACCAATCAGCGAAGCGATAACATGTAATTCAGAGGCGCCGTAACGACACATTTCATCGATTGCTATCTGCGGAATTTTCTCCAGTATTTCGCTCCCATCCTCTAACTGAAAAAAAAATCCGAAATTTTAAGCTCAAGCTGGAAGGTAAAAAGATCCTAGGCATAGAATGAAAATTAATCCTCAGGGTTTCACCAAATCCCTTTTTTGTTGGTGCAGTAGAAAATATAAAAAAAAATGAAAATAGCAACCAACACTAATTTTTCTTGCGGATCTATAAATAGAATCAATTGTGTTATAATTATACGTGTAAATTCTACAAAATAAATAATTTTAACTTTTTATTGGTTATTTTGTGGAGAACAATTTTTGGCAGTGCAACAGAAAATTAACACTTATCAACTAATCAACAATCACTTTGGGATTTATGGTTTTACTGAAATCTGAAACAAGCTGAAAAAAGTCACTAAGAAACTTTAATACAATTATCATTTTTGACTAGATGTACTTAATATAGTTTTCGTCTTAAATTTAAACTGATCTAAAAGTCATCGGATCCATTTATCACAACAAAAACTTGGTTTTTTGGGATATGGTCTTTGAATGGAAGGGGGAGGGGAACAAATTTCGTTTAATAAATGGATAGTCCAATAGGAAACTTACTTCAGTTTCTGTGATCAAATCAACTACTCTTGCTTTGAGATCATAAGCATCTATAGTACACGGAACACCATTTGTTCCCGGGAAACGAGATTTTTCAGAGTGAAATCTTCAAAATAATTATTATGTCTGTCAGCAAATAAAATAAAACAAAACAATCGTAGGAAAATGAAAGTCATAAAAGTTCCTGAATTTTTTTTTCATACATCGATATGACATACATAGAGAGAAATAATGAACTAAGACGACAAATGTTTATTTACCTATCAATAGCTCTCAATAAAATATACCACACCGCTGGTGATATCTCAGGAATACCTGTTACGGAATTAGGTTCGAGGCTGGCATTTCGTATGTCATTGAACACTTCCTTAAAATTTGTAAAATCGATGTTAACCTCACGCAAACTCATTTGCTGTGTATATTAAATGCACAAAATATTGCCTTATAAATCCATTTCTTATGCAATAGAGATGATATATGACTTGATCTGAATTCACGAGGAAAACTTAAGCAAATAAGAAAGAGGAAACTTGTTTCTAACAAAAATTTCTAACACACTACTGCAATTTCATAACTTAATCAAACCTCTAATGATGACTTCATTTCCTGAGCAATGGTCGTTCCATGTTGTACTCGAAGAAAGGCAGCCTTCTTGCAGAAAAATTCGCAGTTATGAAATTTAATGATATCAGTTGAAATACCTTGCTCTGCGAGAAGTGCGTGAAGATAACTCATCACCTGAAAGTTCAATCATAATACAGCCATAGATGGGAATCATTGCTAATCATTATTTCTGACACATTTCATTTATAATCACATATTGTGTTTCTTAATATTATTTACACAGTTCCCGCTCAGTTAATGCAACATAAAAACTTGACTATATAAAGCAAACTTTCTTTCAAAACTTGATCCACTATTTTTCTTAAAAGATATTTAGACATAAGTCAGAAATTTTCAGGACCGAGTCATTTCACAACAGTGCATCGATAAATACGAAAAGCTTCAAGTTTCAGAATAAGAACTCAAACCTCCTTCGCATCCTCTCTGGCCTTATCTCGAAATTTCGTCGCTAAAAGAACATAGGTTTCGGAATCACTAATCATATCGGGTAAACTACCTCGTAGAGGAAGAAAATCATGGGCAATGACAAAACGCCGCAAAGCTGCGGTCAACAACCAAAACTGTGCTAGGTCTGGTTGTCGTGCTTTCGGATGATCTAGTAATTTTTTTACTTCCAAAGGTATCTGAAAATGAAAAATGAGCAGTTTGGAACTAAATTCAATATTTTAAACCATATTCAAAATTACAGGTCTTATATATTATCACACTGTAAACACCAACTGTTGTTCTTTTTAGTGTGCGAACCATCGCGGTTTGACCTTCGACAAAATTTTCTTCCTGAAGAGATCCAGTTTCGGGATGTGCCATCCGTAGTGACATAAAAATCTAAAGAAACAACCATCTTAAAAGTTTCACTTCTTGCCATTTTGGAAAAAAGGAATTAAGACAAAATGATCAAAAATAATAATACTGGATGAGGAAAATTGAAAAAAAAGAATATAGAAAGAGTTGCTTGAAATTGAGACAGCCTAACATTTCAGTACTTACCGTTTCAAATGTTTTTCTTTTTTCACGAGTATCTGGAAAATCATCTTGGCTATATTTCTGTCGCCACAGTGCGAGCGCTTTTAGAAATAAAAGTAAGTATGGAGTGTGGGAATGAGCATCATACAGCATCTGGTTTAGATCTACCGAATCTACCAATTCCGATAATGCTGGAAACGGATAGTCGAGCCTGAATACCACTGAATGATTAGCAGCACCATTTGAAGATGCTATATCTGCAACAATGCCTGAGGACTTGGGACACAATTTAGCTCCATCTACCCACTATTTTCTGATCAATTTTTTTTCATTAATCCAATTTGAGCCCTTCGCAAAAATTATGTAAACAATTTAATCTTCAGTAAAGGACTTTTTAAGACTCAATCTGAAAATCGTGAACAAAATGATTTCTTCGATCAACAAAAAAAGAAAAAATTGAATAAGAAAACTGATATAACCTTAAATCGGGCGACACATTTTCTTCGTGTGTATCAATAATCGTGTGTTCTTGAACGGAAATTCGTATAAATCCGACAAAACCATATGCTCTACAACATGCAAAAAAAATTAAAATTACTACCCAAGCAGAACCATTTTAGAAAATTGGTAAAAAAATCTACAATACAAAAATTTAGGGAAATGTTTGAAATTCATCTTCTAATTTCATGAAATCTGATTAAATTATTACATTTGAAGGTACATTTTCCTGCTAGGTGACTATAATTTACATACGCTAAGCCTCGCCTAAAGTATGCAAATCTAACCTTGCATGAACAAAAGGTATATTTTTCTCAAATAAAAATTCATTTATTTGTGCAGCAACATCAATATTCAAATTGCATCCAACAATAACAGCAAATTGTCTTAAAAAATCCATATCTTTGGTAATGATATCTTCAGGATTTCCTAAATCGAAACCTCCTCCCACTGATGGATTTAACTCCTGGAAGATATTGAATAAAAAAACAACTTCTATTAACTAGCACTTTTAAACTCCTCTTGTTTGTACGAATAACAACCAATGCGGTTATGATAGAAATGATAGAAATCACAGAAGCATTTGAAAGTGCTCCAATAACAAGTCAACTATCTATTGTTTAAAAATAACGATGTCTTTGAGATTCAAAAACAGCTCATTTTTCATTATTATGGAGAATACTTAAATTAAATTCAAGAATTTTTATAAACAAAGCAAATACCATAAGTAATCGTAGTGCAGCTTTCGCTCTTGGTTGACCAATTTCATCGTCAACAAAAAAATTATTGCCTAAATCCGGTTTGCGTATAATGGCCGAATCGATGATATACACTGATTTGACACCAGCAAGTACTAAATTTTTAATAATTTCACATCCCAAAGCTGATGCACTCAGTACGCAGATAGTGGCATGCTCAATACATGATTGACCCTCATCACCCCAGAGACGAATTTGCCGATCATATCGTGCATCATCTTGCATCATTCTTCTTTGAGACCGTTAATTCTGAAACTATCATCTTTGTTTAGCGAAAAGTAATGAAGCAAACTAAAGGCAAATTTCGCTCTTTCAGAATCTTTGTATTATTCAACGAAAGAAATTGCGTATCAGTGTGAAGCTGATACATAATAAGAAACGAAATCAGACTCAATCAAATGGACAAAAATACAACATAAAGAGTGTATTTTGTAAAAAGATGAATATTACAATGTATATTAATATTGATGAATATTTTGCAATAAACTAAAACATTAAAATTTACCATAAACTATAAAATTTCTCTTTCTTTTATTTAATTAATTTTTCAATCCTTTAGGTTACACAATTTTCATTATTTCCATTAGTGATTTTAATAAAACTGTTCTCTATTTCAGATTGGTTAAATTCTTTTTTTACAATAACTAAAACTACAATAATCTACTAATTCTACATTCAATTCACCAATTGACAAAGTTCACAATGATTTTCATAATTCCTACTGCTTCATCAACTATCCTCTTGCTATATCCTCCTTCCCCCGGGAAATCTTACCATCATCATCACATCCTTGTAAATCCAACAATGCCGTACTAACAAATAGTCGTCGCATACTTATTGCATGCTACTGAAAATTTCCAAGTTACAAACTGGATTTTGTCCGTGATTGTTGACGTTACAAATTGGATTCTGGTCGTGATTCTATCCATTGATCAAGTTTTCGAGATGCACGATTGACGTGAGACTTCTGATAGGATGTCATTGTGAATCATCATCTATGATTTCAGTATATCATCCTAATATAGAACCACCTTTTTTCAATGAAGAAATGAGATGGGAATTTATATGTGATCATTTCTTTCCCATGCATTTTTAAGATTTGCAATGTAGTAAATTCCATTTCAGTGTGGAAATTATATCTTAAATGATATGATTCAGTACCTATAATCATTTCTCTCTTTCTACGAATACGAGGAAAAAAGCAAAAATTGAAAATAATTTGAGAATACCTGTGTGTACTACTGCAGCAGTAAAAAACGAAAAATTATGCTTGGAAAGTATAATTTATTATCGATTGCATTTCAACTGAAAGAAAAAAAAGAATTGGTGACTGCAAAGTGCATCAAACTTTTTAGTGTTTAATTATCCCGGGAGATTTAAATATAGTTTCCGGAAGATCCCTCAACAACAATTGCTCATTATTTTGTTGAATGTTGAATTGCAAACAAAACATATTGGCAAAAAAAAAAAAAAGCATTCAAACGATTTTTAAATACATTTGAGAATTCTGCTTAAATGTTCTAAAATTTTTTTTTTCCAAGAAATACTAAATATCATGCATAATATTGTGAAAAGTTTATATCTTCACAAAATTTCATCTGACTAAACCACTAATTTCTAAGTATCTTCTTTATTGAAAACAAGTGTTTACATTTATCCTTCTCTTAACATTCTTCTTCAAAAGGGAATACTTTATGTAAACACTTATAAGAAAACTAATTTTTTTTTTTTTTTAATCTATTGGATTTGAAAGATTCCTAATGGTTCATTGATTGACAAATGATTTATATGGATTGTTTGAGACTGAAATTGATCAACTAAAATTTGAAAGAAATTGTGAAGACTTAATTTGATTTTATATGTGCTATATTAAATGTATATTAGGTAGGTTGTTTCATGGCTAAGTGAATGTGAGTATTGTCACTTTCATTCTAAAAATATTAACAAAGCTTCACAGCTTTTTATAGATTGTAATCAACTGACTTTATTTAATAAAATCTTTCTAAGCTTGCCTTGTTTACTAAAAAAGGAATGATAGAAGAGTGAGGAAAGGAGAGAGTGAAAGAGAAAATCGAGAAATAATATAAATCCGAAAAAATGACTACTCGAAAACGAGAATTAAAAGCGAAGTGAGAAAAAGATTTTGCAGATCGATTTCTAAAATGTGCATTATATGAAATAGCATTGCGATGTAAATATTTTATTAGTAAAATTAGTTAAAAGATTTCACTAAAATTTAATTATTTTTTCCTCTACTTGTTGAGTGCTTTATTGCTTCGCTCTTCACTCATTCATATAAGCGAAAAGTTTTCCGATGGCTTATTATTATTACGATGGCTTATTATTATAATATTATTATTATTATGATAGCTTATTATTATAGGATTATTATTATTGCAGTGTTTTTTTCTTTTTATTCAGATTTTAATTTTTTAGTTATTTATTATGATTTTAGTTATTACCATATTTTTTGAGTCATTTTTGTTTTGTTATCACTAAAAATTTGAATAGATTTAATTTAAGAAGTGATTGTTTATATGTAGGTTGTAAAAATATTAAAATATTTTCTTATATCTGATTACAGTCAGCTAGAACTAGGTTTTTTTTTTTCGAATTTAATTTAATTAAAATTTCTTTTTTTGGATTAGAAGATTTTTTGCAAAATTTTGCATATTTTTTTGATAGAAATTTATACTTAATTTTTCCGGGGATTTTTCTTTCTAAAGGCAAATATTTGAATTTTATAATTTTCTAAATGTTGCTCTTTTTCAAAGTAACTTAAAAATAGCAATGGTATGAAAATCGTGAATAAAATTTCTCTTATAATACTCACGATCATCTCAAATATTTATTTAAACAAATAACTACGCAGCTTTTGGTTTATGTAATATTGAAGAGATTAATTTTAATTTATATTGATCTTCAAGAATTGACTAAGTTTGAACATCGTGTTTTTTTTTAATGCAGCTTGAATTGGTTCAGGCGAATGCTTTCTAAATAAACTATTTAAGCTAATCGTAAATAAGTGATCATGAACATTACATTGCTGTTTCCGCCATTAAAATGTTAGAGAATTTTTTTGATTTCTCAATTCTAAAAAAATTTGAAATCTTTGCAGGAAAAATTTTAATTTGTATATTTTATTAAATCTTGTATATTTGTTATGGCAGAATTACTTCCTTAAAATGCGACATCAATACTTTTGTTGCAATTTTTTCAGGAATAATATATCGTATTATTTTCAAAATTCAAAATCGAATGTAATTTCAGCAAAAATTAATTTTTTTTATGAGATTTAATAAGATCGCCGTAATTTTTTAGATAATTTTGTTATACTTATATCAAATCATAATTCTGATCAGATCGAACTTAGATACTTCTTCCATTCAGAGTACATGATGTTGCTGCTAGCATTATTGTTTACCAGTACAATTCTCAATGGACAGAAAATTCATTCAAAGTACAGTAAATACGGAATTCCGCTGAACCATCCGTAAATATTTGCCTTCTCTTTTTTTTTCTTAAAACTTTACCATCAGACATTTTGTTACATGAAGTTCCATCCTTAATTCCACTAACCTTATACAGAAAACAATCTGCAAAAATGTTAATGAAACTAGCGAATTATTTTATTCAGTTTAGTTAGTTCAGCAAGCTAAATGAATCATATTGTAAAGTTATGGGATATTTATCAAATCTACTAATTTTATATTGATAAAAATTCTCAATATATATATATATAAAATTAATTTCTGAAGACAGTGTTTCTCAAAAATTATTGGATATTTTGTCATGATTCACTTTCAAAATATATTTATTAATACTTTCGATAATATAATTTATAATATTCTTTCATAATATATTTAAAGATATTTTTAATGTATTATCCAGCAGTGTAAGTAAATTATTTTAAAACAAACTTATTAACAATTTAAAGGTTCGACAAATCGCTGTTTGAAGATAAGAACGACATTAAGAAAGGCCACATTATGAAGAGATGGCCAATTAAGAAGAATCAAACATGCGCCAATGACGCAGTGATCATTAGCGAACTGCTACGAGATTATGACAAACATAAATTACCTGGTGGCAGTAATGTAGAAGTTTCGGTTGAGGTATTTCTTCTTGACGCCAGTCATAACTATTGTGATAGTGATGAATGATAATGGTGTGGAATAATAATTGGCAGATGAAAAGCTAAATGCTTATTTTTGGATTATTGTTGAAACCTTTCTATATTTTTAGATTTGGGTTCAAGAAATCTCCAAAATAATTGAAATAACGAGTGAATTTGAATTAGATATATATGTAACAGAGAAATGGGTTGATCCATCGCTGGCATTTGACCATATGAATCCCTGCAAAAAGTAATATTTATGATAATGCTGCAACTACTGGATTTATGAAACAGATTTACTTTTTCTTTCATGCATTTGCTAGACTGAACTTTTAAATGGACAAATAGCAAAATTCGATAGTAAATTGCAGAAATGTTGGATTTATTCCTAGTAATATTGAAATTATATCCTGTTTCAGGAATATATCGGTAGATGGACAAAAAATATTGCCTCAGATATGGAATCCTCATGCATGTTTTGTTAATAGTAAAGATGCTTCAATCCATCGTAGTCCTTTCAGCAATATTTTCTTACAAATTTATAGTGACGGTAATGTGTGGCATAATTACAGGTTTATTTTCACAAAAATTATTACAATTATGTTGCTTTAGTCAGGAACATATTTAAGAATAATTAGATGTATAGCATGAAAAAACAACTTGAAAATTTTCTCAAGAACTTAACTTTAAATCTAAACGATATTCCTCTGAATTATTTTTGCCGCAGAATATTAGCTGTTGATGGCAAAGCCTTGGTTAATTCCATGGTCACTTCTATGCAGTTTTATAATATTAACATTTTAGATCATCTATTAATTGAAATCTTTTAGGATTAAATTAATAGGACCTTGTTTCAATGCTTTACGAACTTTCCCAATCGATAAACAACATTGCATGTTATTTTACGAATCATTCAATCATAATTATGATCAGGTCCTTTTTCTTGTCTTTTGACGAGCAATCGATCATATTAATGTTAGCATTTAAAATAATGATAACAATTTTTATGAGCAGCCTATTTGTTCTGAATAATAAAACTGCAATTAAAAGTTTTTTCTTTTTTTATTGGAATTTGTAGTTATTTCTGCGGAAATTTTTTTCCTGTGATGATAAGAAATTACATGATAATAATGATGGATGTGTTAGTAATTTAATAATTAAATAATGAAAGAAAGATTGAAAGTGAAACAAAACATTTCATGTGGTTGTAAAAAGATGCTTTTTCTTCATTTTTCTTCATTCAAGGTAGCAATGGAATGGACAGAGACAGCTCCGCCAATAACGATTCTGAAGGAAAATGTCACATTGCCTGATTATATACTGGTTGATTATATGGCATCCAGTGTTAAACGAGTAAGTTACCTTTCTTTTGTTTTAAAGATATTAGATAAGTTTAAACGACATTAGCTGATTCTTTCTTAATCGTCCATTATCTATATTTCTCCTTTTCACGTTTTTATTCAAAAAACTTTCATATTTATACAAAGACTTTTTTTCGTTTTCTTCAGACTTTCCTTCAACTTTTCTCTTTCGTTTATACAAAGATTTTTTTCATTTTCTTCAGATTTTTCTTTGCTCAAATAAAATCTATCATCAATAAACAAATAAGAAATGACTTGATGACTGTTATCTTTCTTTTCGTTGCTGGAAAAGATGACAGGGCTTATAAAAACAATAATGAATTTCACCTGTTGTATAACTCTTGCAATATGGTCGTTTTTTTTTAAATATTCAATTTTAATAATCACTTCTTTCAGCTATATCCACCAGGAATATGGAATGAATTAGTTGCTACTTTCACATTTCAACGTCTTTATGGTTTTTACATATTGCAGGTTATAAATGATAGTTTTCTAATATTGAATATGAGAAAGTGCAAGAAATTCTATCATTCAACTATTTTAAGTCTTTTTTAATATCTAAGATCTTGTGTTCTTTGTTTAATGAAAACTTCTCACTTAATATTGATTTATATAATTTTTACTCCTTTTTAGTATTCCAGGTTTATGTGCCTGCATATATTTCTGTGTTCATATCATGGGTAAGTAAATATTGTTTAAACTGAAAGAAATTTTAAGTGAGCAAATCGTCTTAAACTCCGATTGCATTATAGCATAGAAGCTAACTATCTAATATTTATCAGCTCTGTTGTGATAATTTTTTTTTGAGCTTTTGATGCTTTAATATTCATGGATATTTGACTATTTTTTTTTGGTTCATTAGTCCTTTTATGCGGATTATGTTGTATCCGTTACATACAGTTGAAGTGCAAAAATTGAACAACGTAACGAAGTTATGCAAATGCAAATGTCTTATATTACAGATTTCATTTTGTGTGGGACCTAATATTCCTTCAAGAATAATAGTTGGTGTGAATTCGCTTCTTGCTTTAACGTAAGATTTTTCATTCAAGGAACAAAAGATAATCTTCATGCAAACTGTGTTTTTATTTAATTTCACTATTTTTATTTCAGGTTTCAGTTTGGATCTGTTGTAAGCAATCTACCTAAAACAAGTGATGTCAAAGGTGAAGTTACATCTCTGTTGAAATAAAATTTATAGAAGCTGACTTTTAATATTCCTATTTTTCATTATTGTTTTTTTCTTGCTAAACGTTTATTTCAGCAATAGATGTGTGGATTTTAAGTTCAATGGCTTTCATATTTGCATCATTGATAGAGCTTGCTGCAGTGGGATATATGCGGCGAGATGGATCAAGTATAACAGTTAGGTTCGTTTTTGATAATTAAGTTAAAAAAGATTATTCTATTTTTTTTAAAAACCTATTAAGCTTGTTAAAGTATATTTATTAACGAGTAAATAAAATTTACAATTGCAGATGAAATACTCAAAATTCAAATTATGATTATTTGAGGATAGAGAATTTTTTCCAATGAATTTTTTCCAATAAAAATTTTTTAAAAAATTTCAGATGTAACTGTTCGATATTTTGCTTAAAATGTCCGGTGTGGACTATAAACAAATTAGATAGGGTAAGTTTTTGAAAAAAAAGTTTTCTTTTTTCAAATTTCTGATTACAAATATGAAGTGAAATTTGGATAATTTCAGATATCATCGATAATATTCCCAGCTTTCTTTATTCTATTTAATATATGGTATTGGTTTTTCTTCCTTGGGTAAGTATTTTTTGCTCATTTTATTTTTTTTTTTTTGCTTCAGATTTCTTGTTCATTAATTCAAAAAAAGTATTTTTCTGCCACTTCAGTCATTCTTTCCGTATCAATAGATTTTTAGTGCATTGTGCAGTTGTTTCATTAAAAATTTTTTATTGTTACTTAAGACATAGGTTGAGTGCCACTTTTAATTTACTCCTAAATTATTCAGAAAATATCTCAACAAAGTTCTGCTTTTTCCGCTAGTTTTTATCAATTAGAATATCAGCTTCAATTTTTGCATATACTTATAATATTTGATAGGTCTCATAGGCCTAATTTTTTTTTTTAACGTTGATAATATTCTACCTGCTTTACTTCTCTCCCGTTTATGAAGAACGACTTTCTCTCTTTGCAACCAATTGTGATTTCCAATGAGAAATTTAAAGAACAATAGCAAGGAACAATCTTAATCGTATTTTCAAAACAAATTTTAGTTAAGAAATCGGATAGAAATAGATAATCATGCATAGAAGAAAAAGAGCTCTGATGTTTAAAATTTTTCTAAAACTTGGCTTACTTACTTAATTTTCTTTTTCAATTTAATTGTAGAAATTTCAGGCGAATTGATTGATGCGAGCAAAGAGGCTTTGGTTATTGTGATGTTATGTATATTTATTTCATAGAGAATAGAATTATAGATTGATTCAGGTGTTTTGTATCTTCTATTATAAAGTATAAACTTCTTTCGAATTATTGCATTGACAAAATTAGTAATTTGATTTTTCGAAATATATATTTTGAAAAAAATGTATCCATAACAGTACCAGATGAACGATATGGGCCGAGATAGAATGAGAAAATCTCTCAGGGCTTTTATTTTACGAGATCTTATTAAAATATGTTTCTTAAGCTGAAATAGTAAAACTATTCTGTGAACAAGCGCCTTTCTGTCTTTTTAGTGCATTTTACAATTTAGAAAAATGTTGCAGCTCGTGAAAAGTGAAAATGCAAAACGATCAAAAAAAGAATCATTGATTAATTCAGATGTGATTCATCAGATCAGTCGCATCTGTGTCAACTACAATTTGAGCAAATGAATTTTGTCGAAATTGCGCAGCTGAAATGAATTATCAATAAATTTCGCACTATAACTCAATCAAACTGGAATAAAATTCCAAATATTTCGGCTTAAGTTAATTAGGAAAAAGGTTGTTTTGAGACTAATTTAGATAATGGAAGAAGATCAGGAAGGAAATCACTGTCTCTTTTATTTGTGGTAATCAGTTATTGGTTAATTGCATGAATATCATTTAATGAATAAAATATCAGGCTAGGATAGTACAATAAATATGAAGAAATTCTAGGCTACTCACTGCAAACTTCAAATGCAACCAGAAAAGAAATTCAGCTTTTTACTCATTTGAAGATTGACTGTGAAATAGCACAGAAATTGGGAAAAATTCGATTATTTCTCAATAAGCATTTTCAGTTTTTTTGCCACTTTCACGTTTTTTTTCCTGCAGAAAATTGCCGAAATTGATAGAGAAATAGTGATCGGTTAGAAAGGGGTCAAATAGAACCGAGTCCATTTCATGAAAGAAAAATTTATAGCTCAAAATCACTTAACTTCCGAAATGTTAGTGTCGGCTGGTGTAATGGAAAAAGGACTCCCAATGCATTTCACTGATTTACTGGACATACTTTTCGGGATGCAATGTTTTTCATGAGATCCAGAAAAATCATTATTGTAGATGAATACCAAATAGTAACACTTTTTTTGACTTAATTTCGATTTTTCTCCAACCAACAAATGGATCAATCTGTCGGATATAATTTATTCTTCTAATTTGCCGAATTTCGACCACTGCTGTTGTATGGAAGAAGAAGAGACAACATGACGACTCTTTTTTAATTTTTTTACATAGCTATAACAATCTGTTTCACCTTTCAATTTGTTCAAATACCGCATGACTATAAGATGAGATCACTTATTGTGTTTCTCTTCTCCAAGGACACATAACCTCAAATACGTCATATAACACATCTTTTAAGCTTATGCGCTATGAACTTAATAAATTGTCTGAAATAAATAAATACAGATTACTTCACTTCTATTCACTTTACATTTTTTTTGCAGCATTAAATTAATATGAAATGAAAAGAAATTGTGCTACTTTTCATTAATCATACTTGAATACTCCACATAATATGTACATGGATGATTTATTTCTCGGGAAAAGCTCGAGATTTCTAATTTCTTGTCTATTCATTATTCATTTATTAATTTTTATTGCACCAATTGTTATCGGATAGGAATCAATCACTTTGTCAACAGAAACTGATCATATCTCTAACCCCCGTAGAGATCGGCTGAAGAAATGAATGTAGATGGGCGGTAGTAATCGATGTTCGGATTCCAGATTTTTCAATTACCCGTACCATCGATGGAAATAATAGTGTAGTGGATGGAGGCACACCTTCTAGTTTCCTTTTTCATTTTCTTATGGCATAGTCGTGATCGAATCATTTTCCATATCATCCGCCTATGAGCATTTGTACAATTTTGAAATATTAGGAGGGATTTGAGAGTTAATTAAATCCAACTCATTTTAATAAATTAATTAGATCCCTTTGGCTTTTGAAATGCAGTCAGATTAATTTCGCACATAAACCAGTATCATGTTTCACACTTTATTATGAACTTGCTCATAGCTAAACATGTAAAAATAACTCATTAGACAATTAAACATGAACTGATTAGATTTCATTATTCTTCTAGCTTATTGTTGAAGTCAGAAAAAATTTGCTTTTTTATCACCATTCATACATGAAATGAAATTTAAGTTTCATGCATATGACAAAGTCTTGATGATCACAGATTCATTAGCTTCATTAGTAATCAGTTTTTATATGCAAAGCTAGTAATACTTGCTTACATTAAAAAATACATGATAAGTAAGTGACAGAAGTAAGTGAAATAAATTGTTGTTTTATAATCAACTGTCCAGTTAGTATTTTCTGGTTTTAATTTCTGTTTTATTGTTAACCTTTTGGAAATTATCGAAAGTCCTCGACCCGCTTACTTCACACTGATGAAATTTTAGTTCTAAAAATAGCGATTTTTCTAGGTGCTACAAGAACAATTTTCCCTCAATAATTTCGAGTGAAATGTTGGCCTTATCATGTATGACAGTGTTCTGTATTGTTTTGGATACCTATGCGCAGGTAACTTTAAATTCCATTTTTTAAATTTCAGATTTTATTATCCAATTAAATATTACCTTTTCGGATAACACGCAAATTATGCTAATATTCAAATGCGTCAAAAGTACAAATTATTTGCTTGTAAATGAGATGATAAAGTTCAATCAAACGGATATTTTACATGATCTGAGATTAAGGCTGTATTTGCACGGCCTGGTAGAAAAACATTGGTTGGACTAAAAACATTGGTTGGACCAAATTTATGGATTAATAATTTTGCAATTAGAAAAATAAATGTTGTATTACTGGAATATAATTGGTTATTTTTCAGAGATTAAAATTAATTACAAAAGGAATTCGTTTTTGTATCCTATGAAGTGAAATAGATAAAAATAAAATGCATTAAAGTCGACTAATTATTCACTCACCACTTTAAATTATCATTTCAACATTTGTAGGAAATTCTTCCACACTTGAAAAGTTTTGTTCGAATTTCCAAGCAATTTTTCCTCGTCACTGCAATCCAAAATTCACTTTCACTTCAATTTCACTTTAATTTTCATCTAAGATTGTTCAGTCGCATTGAAATCAGGACTTTTATCAAAAAAAAAAGTAAAAATTTAAGCAAATTACAAATGTTACAGAACTTTCTTATAAATTGTCACATTTTTACTTATAAAATTTCTTATACTTAAAGAAAAAAGAAACAATATTAGTTAAGAAATCGCATATGTGGTCTCCCATTTCCTAGTGTAAATGTTGCAGCAATCTTCAAATAACACTCTTTTCAGCCAAAAAGTAATTTATTAAAAAAGACAGTGCCAGATATTTAACCATTGAATTTTACTATCAGTAGTAATACAACAGCCAGAAAGGATAATTTAAATTTTAAAAAAATTTCAAAATTTCACGGATTACGTGCTAAAAAGGCAAGCTTGCTATTTTTTTGGCTTTCTTTGACAAACAAAATTTTTATCTTTCAGGATGTTTGATGATTACTTATCGAAAGAGATTGAAGAATTTTCATGTTTTTAGAAGGATTCTTCCGATGAACTTCTGGAGGATTCGCGGCCACGTATGATCGTAAGCTCAATAAGTGAAAGTCTCAGAAGTAACCCGCTCATTGTCAGCGCGCAGTAATTTTTATTTTTTTCAAAAAAAGTTTAAAATTGTTGATTATATTTGTTTTCGAACTCCTCACTTTTCATCTTTTGCTGTGAGTAAAATTTCAGACCGCCTTTAATACAATTTTCAATTCCAACGCTAGTTGCATTAAATCCATTCCAAATGAAACATCAAACTGTAGGAACGAAGGGTTTGTTAATTACTGCTTAAATTTTTTAAAATTTGCTTTTGAGCTATTAAAACAATAAGATCACAATATTTTCTTTTGATTCAGATATTTCGAATCAACTGGTAAGTTGGCTTCAGCCATTCTACGTCAATCTATTGACGCCATTTTTCTTATCTAATCCAGATGCCTTACTCGGTACCGTTCAAACATATCCAATGAAAACCAATTTAACACATCTTGGCGATTTTGGCAAATTCGTGGACAGTAGCAATCTTCGTCTGAAGGTTATTTCGTCTTTATCTCTGTGTTCGACTTCATTATTCAAAAGCTGAAAATTATGATAGTCGGAACACCAAAGCAACGGAAAATAGTATAAACTTTTAATTCCATCGCAAAAGTTGCCTCTTCCAGATAATAAATTTGAAGATAACGACGAAATTTTATCTTGACGAAGCTTTATCTTAAGTTAAAACATTCATTAGTGTTTTTAGCTTTGATTATTTTAAAAAATTTTGAATGTATAACAACAATTGCGAATTTATTAAATTCAAAACTAATTTCTTTGAGTATAATTAAGAAAAAAGCAAAAGAAATAAATTTTCAAATGTTTGAAGAGTATTTGTTGAAAGTTTAAATGGAATCCAGTATTTTAAGTTGCGCAAATTCTAAAAGGTAGATGAAATGATGATCAAATAAAGAAATGTGTGGTCACATTTCTTTAATTTCAGCTCTAATTCAAGTTCTTGGGAATTTAATGTGTGAGTATTCAAGCTTTTCGCAACCATTAAAATGTTTGAATCAAATGAAACCGGATGTGTGAAAATATTTTGAATGGAACTTGATTTATTTTAAACTAATCAACATTGTTTATCTTAATTCATAAATCACTGAAGCTTCACTCCAATATTCTGCCATTTAATCCAAGTTTTAATATTTCTCATAAAATTGCTCAGAAGACGAAATTATTTATTCAAATTTATCATTAACTTGAACAATGTTTGAGAAAGGAATTATAATTAATAAAGTCTTATGAAATAAATTATATTAAAGCAAAATGTTTGGAAAGTCATTATTCTTAATTATTAATTTTTAATTAAAACTCTATATCCATTTCTTTATTTTTCAGCGTTTTTATAACTTTTTTTGAACTTTAATGAGTTTGCTTTTACAGCATAATATGATCCATGATGGATCTTTCTTCACTGCTCAATTTTTGCTTACATATTTACGGACACTACTTAACATCAAAGTATTTATAAAAGTTTTTTTTTTTCATTGACAATCTATTCTACTGATACAAACAATATTGTTCTTTTGAAATTATGAAAATCTTTGAATCTCGGCCTAGTTAAACGTTTACGATCACTACAGTTTATATATATATTATCGCTACAGTGGTTCATTTCTTAGAAATGAAAAATTCAAACTCGCCGTTCAGTTTATAATAATTAATAAATAAAAATAGTTTAAAACAATAATGAAAAGGAAAAGATGAAAAGAAATCATTAAAAACAATTAATAAATAAAAATCGATTCGACTATTAATGACATTACATGAAATCACAAACAGTTTAGATTTGGATAGAAAATGAAATATTGCCATTTCTTATTATGAGACTCTATCGAACATAGTATTTACATGCCATTCAAAATTTCAAAATTATTTCACAAAATTAGATTTACAAAATTGATGAATTTTTTAAAATACATTTTTGCTAATACAACAATTTTGTTCGTTTTTTTTTTTTCAGTCGGTAGATCATGACAAAAAGGATCAGGAAATAACAAAAGATGCTGGCTTTGAGACAACACTGCCAAGTGATTTAGCTATTCCTGAAGCAGCTAATAAAGATAAAGTTAAAGAAGATGATATGCCAAAAGATATTTTTATAGCAGCCAACTCGGATAATGCAGCACAGGGTATCCTCACTTTATTTTTCATATATTACCAGTAATCTTTGGTGTCGAACCAGGAAGTTCCCGATGGATTCTCAATTTCCCATTGCTGACTCTGGGGAACTTATTTATTTTTTGGTTTCAATGAATGTAATATTTCACAGTTTATTAGCACACTCTATTAGCAATTTGTTGGAAGGGAAAATTAGAAGACAGCAAATATTATTTTTTTCTCTTTCAGAGGTCATTCAACACTGTCTTAAATAAACTTCTAACTAAGCATCGCAGAGATCGCTTTAGAAAAATATGAATTATCAACCCTCGGGGTTTTTTTAAATTATCGGGAAATTTTTTTGACTGTGTATCATAATAACCGACAAATCTTTCGCAGACAGGAATGATGTCCCACTTTGAATTTTCTGCATTTTAAAAGTATTTTTGTTTTTCAGATGGCAATATTACTGAAACGATAAAAATAGTAAGAAATGATTATGATGATGATTCCAGTACACAGAAAATTCCGGAATTGGAAGGAAATGATGAAGTAAGTGGTATAAGAAGAATTTTGATATGACTAATTAGGTTCATTTACAAGAAAAATCGGATGAAACAATGAATTAAACGAATCTAATCATCAAGATCACTAAAGATAATTAGAAGAAAAATCATCAAGGACCATCAGTAATGATTAAGAATTATTTTCATCATTAATTACTAAAAATAAGCTTACAGAAATTTTTTTTAGAATACTACACAAAGTGAAAGTAGCAACAACAATTCCAATTTACGAAATGGATTTGATGACTCATTTTGGAAGCATTTCCTTCAAATCAATGTATTGAATTTCTTAATTCCATTCAGAGCATTTTCGATTTGGACTTAAATTTATTTTTGTTATTTCAAGATAAGAAGTGACATTCGAATATTATTTATTCATGCAAACTGCACAGACATTTTTCAGAAAACGGAAAATACAACGCAGAATTCATTGAGCGATCTGAAAGAAGTGATCACTAAGCTGAATCTTTCGCAAGCACAGACTGCTGTTTTTATGAGAATTATTGAAAAAGTAGAGTTTTATTTTAAACTTAAAAAATCTTCAGATATCTCGCAAAAATTTCCAAATAAAATTTACTCAGAAATTTGTTGCAGATTGTCGAGGAGGAGCTTAAAAGACGACGTGATGAAGAAATATCAAAAGCAGAATTCATTAAAACAACAGAAAAATCAAAATTGGCTGTTGCTAAATTCTATGAACTCGATAGTGAATCGGCAAAAGTTCCTTATAAAATTTTATAAAAAAAAACAAAAAAAATTTTAGCATTTTTTGGTTTAGCTCGCCGAGCACTAAGCTGAAAATTTTACCCGCGGCATTTATTACGATTTCCGAGTGCAAAAATCGATAAGCAAAAAGGAAACTTCAGACGGTCTCCTTACTTGCTGGTCACGAAAACTAGTTAGTGCAAATGATCATCACATCATAGATGGGATGGATAATGATAAAGGTAAAATTAGAGCATATTTTCCGTCCTCATCCGTCGGTTTCAATAGATACTTAGAGGGCAATCCAAAATTTTTATTCATTTAACCGGATGGATCAATCCTTGGAAATTCAGAATATTGATGAACATCATGAAGAAGAAAACCGACCGCATGAGAAGCTTACGGCAAATACTCGTTTGAGTTTCGATGACCACGTCGATGATAACTACAATGGCCATGATGAAATTTCTGAAGAATTAGTTGCACAAACATCAAAATTAGATTCTCGAAAAGAAGGTTAAAGATTTTTAAAGTAATATATCAGAAATAGAAAGATCTGGAGGAAATAATATCAAAATGGCGTAATTATGTGAGCCTCTGATTGAAGCATGTGCCATGCATAATCAGGCGATTTTCAGCGAATCTAGTTTCAGGAAAAATAGTTGAATCTTAGTGGAATTCCTTGGTAAGAAACAAATCATTTTATGGGTCAGACAAAAATGATATAAATTCAACTATTTTTTAATATAGATTGAAAAAGTGGGAAAGGAATTGTCTCGAACAAAATAGCCCAATCGTTAACTGTGCCAAATGATAGGAAGTAAATTAGAGTAAATCTAGATTGGGATGAAAAAGCAGCGATTATTAAATTTCATATTCTCAAAGAATTTAGCTTAACTTCACCAAATTATTTTTCATTTGCATCTAATAAGAAAATATTAAACAATTGATGAAATATTTTTTGAAAAATGAATAGGTAGATATTTCAGTAAGAGTTTCCTCCTTCTCACAAATTCTTCTCACAAAAAAGTTAATTTGATTCATTTCAGCAAGGAAAAAGGCAGATTATATGGCGCGTGAACAAGCTGAATATGACCGCCTGGTGAATGGAATTACTGGAATAACGCCAAGACCAGAATTTGAGTATTTGAAAATTCAAATTGGTGAAGGTGCCAACCGAGAACTTTTAACGACAGCAATTAAAAGCACAATTACTGAAGAACTTGAAAGTATGTCACAAAAGTTAGCTTGAAAATAATTATTGATAAGATATAGAGTTATATCGGCAATTTACTTGCTGAATTGCTTGCATACTTACTTCTTAGAATAGGTTCCTCTTTAATTTGAGAGCAAAAGGAAAAAAAAATCGAAGAAGACTGGTCAGAAAGCGATTTTTAATGACTCCACATGTCATACAAAATTCTGATTAAGTTAGAATAAATATCAAGTTTTAATTTTAATCATTTGTTCTCTAACTGCACTTTGGCCAACAAGAATTTTTTAGCCCGCAGTTCAACAAGATCACAACCTCTAAAAGCAGAAATCCAACCTGTCGAACAACCTTACATACCGGGCAGAACAATGATAACCTATGGAAAGGTGTGAGCTTCGAAAGTTGTCTGGAAGTTTCAAGACATTGCAAACGATTTTTTCATATCTTTCATTAATTCTCCTCATTTTCATTTTTCTTGTTAATTATCTCATCAGGAATTTCTTAAAATAAAACAATTTATTTCAGGTCACATCAATACCAAGAACAGTATTTGAACGACAAGCAAAAGACTTCCGAAGTCGTCTGCTTGGAATGAATGGTGTCGGCGATATTATTAAAGCATTAAAACATGCCAAAATTGGATTTTTTAAAAGGTTTTCGAAAATTTTTAAAATTATTTTCACCAACTCTGTTTTGTTTTTCGAATTTATACTTCCAGATTGTCTCATAACTGAAATACCATTTCATGGCTATACATACAATCAATCGCTAATGTCTTACAGAGAATTTCATTTCAGGAACTGATTTATCAGACGACATTTGAAGCCATTAAAATCATCTGTTAGCAACACAAGTTGAAGATCACATGCATTGATCGAAGAGTTGGCCCATTTTTTTTACAGATAAATTAAAAGAAAATTGTTTCGATTGTTTGTAATGACTTTGGAAAATAAATCATTGCTCTCTTCAATAGATTAACCAAATACTAAAATTCACCCAAAAAATCTTGAATGTCCAAGTATAATAGATGAATAACTTCTCAAAATCTTAAGTTAATCATTAAGTGTACGAATATGATAAAACGTCACAGTTTGATTATGTACTTTAATTTTTACCTTTAAAATATTTCAAACGCAAAAATATTTGACTCAATCAGCAGTAATCTAAGTGACTTTTATGAATATGCCTTGGCTTTTTAATGGAAAAATTGGTTTGAGTTTAAGATAATTCTCTATTGCCTGACGTAATTTGACGTTGTATCATTCCCGGTGTTTTCCATTTAATTATTAAAACTATTGTACTTGAAAAGTTTGCTCTAATTTCAATAATTTCCAAATGTATTTTACTTTGTATCTCGATAAATATGCTTTAGTTATGAATAAAGTTGTTAGCTAGGTTTAATGATTTATGACCAAAAAAAAAATTTAATGGCCAAATTAAGTTCAAGTTTATGTGATGGAGAACAGAATCTGATTTGCTTTGCATTTTTTTTTTAATTGCCCGTATTGAAATTGCTGAATGCTAAGCTTCACATTCGGTAATTGTTAAAATTTTGCTGAATTTGATACTTGAAAAGGACAATGATCATTTGTATAAGATCAACCTGTGTTTTCTGATATTCTTCATTCATATCAAATCTCTTACTGTATAAACAATAATTGTATTGCAATTTGAATGCATAAATTTCATATCTTCCAAATAGATAATGTTCAATGCATTTCAACTTTTTGCTTGCCAACTGCCAACTGTTATGATTTACTGATTAAATTGCAAATAGTCAATTTTAACAATTCATATTTAAGAGATAGCTAAAACTCCATTTTTTAATCACTGAGAGATGTGAACAAATTTGAAGTAAATTAAAACATAAATACTAAATTTTTTTCCATTTTTGTTAAAAAATAATTAGTCTAACTAATACTTCATTGGTTTTGCTGATAAAAAAAGGTAGCAGTTATCTCTTGTTCTTTTGCTAACTTTAAAGACTAAAAGTGCTGGAAAGCTAAGAAGTACTTAATTCATTTCCAGAAATGTAAGTAACAAAATATAGTTGTGAACTAAAAATTCAGCATTATTACTTAATTTGTAATTTTTCCTTTTATTACATTGTCAAGTGATGTGAAATGTTATAAAAGTGCAGCGCTGAATATAAACAGAGAAGTGCGTCTTCTGATACTGTGATAAAACAAATGATTTTTTATCCTAAAGTGAAAAGAACAGATTTCAGTATGAGATTTGTGAATACAAGAAGTTCCATTTACAAAAATTGAAATTGAAAATGGAATAGAAATTGATATAATATTTTATTTTTAATTTATACTGAGTCACCGGAAAAGTGCATACATGTATGCATATTTATAGCTTGCAAGCAGTTTATTTACACATGCTTCCATGGATAAATATGATGGATTTGTATCGGGTAGTGGGTTGGGATGATTGTAAGCCGGAATGGATGCCATATAATCAGTAGCATTGTATAGTTGCTAAGCTGCTCTATTTTATTTTAAAATCATTTCACAATGCTGTTATTCTCATCGAAATGATTATATTTATAAATTATTTGAAAATTTCCTGCAAGATTAAATTAGTCATTGAACTGATTTGAAAGTTCGAGTAAATTATATGGACTGTAAAAGAAATATGCTTAGTGTTCCAGCGAAATTCCATTTACGATATCATTCAAAGTTTTTATGATATCTTAATGATTAAAATTGTTATTTTTCTTTAAAGTTAATAATGCTTGAAAGAAATTGATCTTATCGTTCAATCTTTCAATTAATTGACTAATTTCTTGAAATTAAAATTGGGAAAATTTTTGCACTCCAAGAAGTTGAGTTTTTCATACAATAACAATATAAATATAAAACCAATCGATATTTATAAATATTGATAGCTTTTATTATCGTCAGTCATAATTTTTATATTCCCCTTGGAGTCATAATTTTATACTCCCCTTGGAAGCATAATTATTTCAAAAATAATAAATTTTATGTTCCAAAAGATTATGAGATCTTTTTCTATCCTTTAGATTTCCCAGTTTTAAATAATAGGAACAAATTTAATTAGATTTCTTCAATTGGTTTAATTTGAATGGATGAATAAATTCCCATGTGATTACTATGATTTATACTTTAGACTATCAATTATCTTTTTGTAAAGCAATACATCTAATTAAATATAATTATAATTTCTTGTTATTTTTTAAGATGTTTCTACAAATAAGAGTACAACTATTTAGCATTTTATCTGAAAACCTCACAAAAGTTTGATCACGTCATCAGCAATGATATATTAAGAGCTTTCGTTTTGAATTTTTGCAAATGATGAGCTTACGAACTAATCATTTATTGAAAGAAATGCAAGTCTCGAGTTAAGTTGCTCACTTCTTGCGTGACCTGACCTGCACATTGGAACTAAATGTTTTAAAGAATCCGTACAATGATGATGACAGCTATTACATAAAAAATTTAGTAATTAACAGAGAAACTTTAAATAAAATCATACAGAAAAAAATGGTGAATCATAGAAAGTGATTCATGCTATCATGCTGCATTATGATGATGACCCAAATTTAAAGGAATTTTTTTAATACTTTATTAGGATAATAATTGAATTGATCTATTTGGATTAGAAGTTAACTGCTTCACTCTTAATGGTAATTGTTAGCTTTTATTTATTAATCAAATCATTGAGAATTAAAATAATTTCTTTTAACATAAGCATATTTATTTCAATTTAAGCAAGATGATAATTAGAAAAATGAGCAAATTTATCAATTTTGCAAATATTTCTTTTGCAACTTAATTTATTTAGTTTAGCTTTTCATTCAAATATTTATTTCAAATACATTGCAATATTTTGTTGTATGATTTTAGGGTTAAATAATTGAAAATTGTGCGCGAAGAGAATATCCGTTAAATTATTCGATAATTCGATAAAATGTACCAATGAAATTTGCACTAATGCAAGAAATTTTTAATTTTTAGTTTTCTTCAAAGACCTGAAATTGAGCAGTGCTATTTAACCGATTTTTCACAATGACAATTACGATATCAACCATTAAAATTCGATGTGAATTCACTGCTAAAATTCCACTTAAGGATGATGGTAAGTTTTGGTAATTTTTTTTTTTTGATGAACAAAAAATTTGAATAAACAAAGTAAATTTTAATTTTCATTTTTTTTTTGGAAAGAAAAACATATTATTCGACAAATACGTTTATACTTTTTTGCATCTCTCCTTGAAAGAATTTTGCATCTCTCCTTGATAGAATTTTGCATCTCTCCTTGAACAAACTTCATTATTAGTTAATTACAATAATTTCTTCTTTATCTATATTCAATAGAATGAAGTTATTGTATATATGCTACAAAAATATAAAAAAATTTTTTGAAAAATATCACAAAAAAAAAAGTCGCAGTTAAATTTCAATTGCTTTTGCAAATGCAGATAGATGTGAGTGCGTAAAAGTGCGCAGTGCTCAAATTGTTGTCAGACATAAAATATTTCTCTCTCAAAAATGGCAGTCAATTTTTTGAAGTTTCATTTCTGTTAGGATAAATTTGTCGTTTCTTTTTTTTTCCCCTCGAATAAAATAAATCTCCGTGGCATAGTTGAGAAGAAATGCGGGATAGAAATAGAAATAGAAAATGAGAGAGAGAGAGAAAATGAGAAGAAAAGAGTGTGAAAGAAATAATGTTGATAACTTTTATTGAAATATCATTTTATCTGAATTGAACGAATGAATTGAAAATAAAATAGTGAAATTTCCGAGTAATTGTAGGGAAAAAAGCAATTTGAAATGAAGGTTGTTAAAATATTATTTTCCCAGTAATTTCTGGAAATATTGTGCTTTTTTTTTTGGGTTTTATTTTTATTTTTTCAACAAAAATTTGTCAATTTGAAAGATTATTTGGTGAAAGAAAAAAAACAAAAAAAAAGCTTAACATTATAATAAATAATTCTTTTTTTTTGGTAGAAAAATAGAAAAAAAAAACCAGCCCCTTTTCTTGCATTTGCTTGTTTATTTTGACAATACTTTGATAGTTCGAAAAATGTTCGAAGGGTACAATAAACCGGATTCTGTGCATCATTTTTCATCCTCAATCTATCTCACTTCTTTCAACCCTTTGATTCCAAACATCTCTTTTACTTTCTCAATTGAATAACTGATAACTTTTTTCATATCTTTTTATTTGTGGTTTATCATATTTTTTTATTATCATGATAATGTATACAATTAATTAATTAATTATCATGCTTAATTAAAACACGAAGTTTTGTTATGTAAAGTGAAATTCGATAAAGTGCATTTAACATGGTGATGTTTAATTTGAAATAGAATGTTAAACACTGGTTGTGATGAGAATGAATACTGCAAGTATATTAGTGTTGTTGTGTGACTCTTTCACTGTTACCAATATTAAAACTTTGTCATTTTTTTTTTCCCCATTGCAATACAATTAATTTTTATTCACTCATTCAATATCTTATTCTCTTATTAAATGCTGGAAAAAAGATTGTTTGATTCAATTAATTGATAATGTGAGAATTGCTTAAAAATCATTATTTTAGTCGTTAATAATACTACTTTATCATATCTTTTTTTTTTTATTTTTCCTCTCAAATTTGCAACTGCTCTTTGGATTTTTATCCATGTAATCTAAATTTGATTAGCTTTAATTTAATGTTTATGAATTAGATTTACGATGCATTTACTTTGGAGATGCTAAGAGTTGCAACCATTCTGGAGAATAGTAACGAATCATTTAGTGATTCAATAAAATTCAATTAAATATCATCAATTAGATTAGAAAAAAAAAAAAAAACATCAAAATGAAAGGTAAAATAATTATTCCTTACAATTTATGAAATAGTAAGGAATAGAATTTAAGTAAAAAAGTAAGAAATTTAAGCGAAAAATTTTCAATAAAATTCAATGTATTAGTGATGAAATTTGTCATCTCTTTATTATAATTATTGTAGAATTGGAAGTGTTTGTTTTGATTTGATGAACTAAAATTTGTTGTACTTTTTTTTTTACCTGTTCATTTCTTCTTCTTCTTCTTCTTCTTTTACCATTCATTTTTTTCTCGAAAAAAAAAAAAAAAAGAAATTCCTCAACAATTTTGGTGACAATAACGAAAACACAAGAAGAATCATCCTTTTTCCTCTTTCATTTCTTTCATTTTTTACATTCAATCATTGTCATCAATATTAAATACCATTACTATCATCATCATCATCACTATTACCAATCATCAATATGATCAATAACATTATTATTAATATCATTGTTGTTATCATTACTATTATCAATATCACCATTTACTGCGTATTGACAAAAGTTATGAATGTATTGTAAAATGATTGAATAGTTGAGAGAAAGAGAGAGGAATAGGAGAAGAATATCGCACATTTTGCTCAAATCTTCCAATGCACCGACAACATCACCATTCAGTACTCATTTCAAACAGTGTGATCAACGTTACCCGACTCAACTCATCCTGCTCTTTTCCTCTTCCTCAAGGCCTTTTCTCCGTCGAAGGACTGCAATTTTCGTATACATTGAAATGTCCATTGTATAGTTGAAAAACAATGCTAAATACCGTAGGATTTATTCTATTATCTGTACAATGCATTTCAACCATCCTAAGTATCATTAGCAAATCCTATTCATATTTCACTTCAAATATTTCATTATGTTTTATTTATTTGATAATTTCATCGAAAAGTTGACAAAAATTCGAATGTTTAATGCATTAACAAAATATTTAATGCATTTAATTGACAATAAGCCTGTTTGTTTATATTGTAAAAAATTTACGACATTCAAAAGCTGGTTGTATCACCGGGAATGATTTGATAGTTAGCTTCTTACCAAGAACTTTTCAAGTTTGTTCACTTCAATGCAATTCATTAGGAATTGAGTATAATTTTTTCGCATGATTTGTTATGATAGAGAAATGGTGCAGACAAGATTATTTTCATTTGTTATTCCTTTAACAATCGTCATAGGTCTATTTTTTAAGCAATTCATTTTGATCAATTCACTAATTTTTCATCAATTTTTTTTTTTTTTTTTTTGCAATTTACTAACTTTCATTCAATTTTTAGTGAAATTTTCACTGTTTCAAAAATTGTTCCTAATTATTTCGTTAAAAATTTGAAAAAAAAAGAATCGCAAAAATTGTTTTTTCATGAACTTTTAATGTGCATGATTTTCTTCTCTTACTTTTCTTCACACTAGCCTCATATTAAATAGGACAAAGTTCATCTCTGATAGTGCATTCGATAATTAATGTCACTATAATAAAATAAGATTAAAAATTAAATTATTAAATTAGTAGTTTTGCAACAAATTTCTGTTATGAAGAATGAAAAATGCTTTTTAGAAAGATAATTTTATTTTTAAATTTTATTGTCATTATCAAACAAACTACAAGCTAGTTTGTCCTATTTAACTATATCTGATTTTAAAACTTTTTTCTTACAGTTTGAATAAAGTATTTATAGTACGAATATTTTTTAAGATAAAGTTTAAGTCATTATTTTATCTGTAGCTGATTTTTCTTAATGATATGTCAAAAAAAAGTAGCCGTCATTAATTTGAACAAATTTAGAAGATAACATAGTGTGGTAGCAATTAATCACTAGTAGCGATAATAGGTGATGGCCAAAAGTTCAAAAGTCGATTCCATGGCAGAAATCATATTTGTTTTCGGATATTTCAATTATCGCTCATTATTTTCTCGACAATTTCATTATTCACAACAATCATCCTAATACTGAAATTTCTCTGTAGTTTTTCGGCATAGCCAAATTTCCAAAAATTGAATAAAGTTGAGAATTGTCAAAAGAAGCAGAAACAGAAAGATTTATTACTATTTACTTGTAATTTCTGATTGATATGTCACTGTAGTTATGTTGAAAATCAGGCCAGCTCAAGGTAGGATATTGATGCCGTAAGTTCCTTTTGAAGTTCCTCTGATAATTACATGATATCATTATCGAAATGGTATTCCACAATATTTTTTATCTGCAATTTCGAATTTTACGAATCCTAAACTTTTTTTTTATTTTCGCGAATAATATATTAAACTTTATGAGTAAAAATCTTAACAAACCGGATCTAATTTTTTTATTTCATATCCGTCATTTCCTTTCTTCAAATAATTTTAAAACGAGACATGCAGGAGAAGTTGACTCTAAAAAGCATTTCATTCTTTTAATGCTCAATTTCCTATTATGCAAAAAAAGTATTCTCGCTACGGGAATAGGACAACCAACGATATATTATTTATATCATATATAAGCGATCATTAGGCGGTCATTAAAGGCCACTTACAATGGTTTTTTTTTTCAGAATTCGTCATTTTGGAAACAAAATTTTTTTTTTTTTTTATCCAAATTAAGAGAAATCAAAAGCATGTGACAGTTTCACAAAATATTTGACAATGTGAGCAAAATTTAAAGCCTAACTTTTTTTTTCATAAATATGAAGTTTTAATTTCATATTTTTAAATTTTGAAACATTTCCGTCTAGTAATTCGTTACGTTAAAATTCGAGACTTTTTGTTTACATATAACTGCATTGACAAAATAAAATCAATAACTGTATCTGTTTGATCATTGCAATTACTCACCAAAGGTCAGTAAGTCTTAGGTAAACAAATGCTGCTTTCGTACAAAAAAAAAAGCGATGAAATTGCAACAGCCTTTTCTTTACGTCTATTATTAAAAAATTTTTTTAACTCAAAGACAGATGAAGAAATTCAGATCAAATCCTAGTAATATTACTATTTCATTCTTAATCACTACATATGCTAACAGATCTGATTGAGTTTCTCACTCACTCTTTGTGACCTTTAAGCTTCGGCTCCATTAATTTCTACTTTTATTATTGCTCATCAAAGAAATACCGTAACATTATTATGGTGTGCTTTACTAAAAAAAAAAATGCAAATTATAATTGTTCAAAATTCTAATTGTTATGGAAGATGCCTTCTTCGCATCCTTAATTAGATTTATTTGTCTTGCTGACTTTTAGAAATAATTTTTTGTGTCTTTTTAAAGTTTCTTTTGCTGTTTGAAAGTTTTATGTAAAATTGAAGTGAACAGAAAAACAGAAGGTTTTAATAAATACTAAAATTTTCTTAAATTTCTATGAACAAATCATAAATCACTATGAGATTTCTTTATAACAATTGCATTTTCTAAAGCAATTTCAATAAGATAATCACTATTCAAATCACAAATTTTCACTTTTTAGTAAAGAAAATTTCTTTCATAATGATTAAAATTTTCAAATCTGAAAAGCTTTTCTGAACAGATTAAAAAACAACAATAACTCTTCTATATGCATTTAAGACAGCTCAACTGTTCTTAAAATGAAATCTTTTAATGTTTTATTCAGGAAAATGCTCAATTCTTTTTCTACTTCTTCTCTCCATCATATTTCCCTCATTTTTTTCTTTACATTCTGCACATTTCTTTTCACAATAAACTTAACTGATGAATTTAGATCATGAATTGAAATCACGAATATTGAATTAATACTCTGTCATATCACATCATCAATTGGTACTATTGGTAGTAAATCTCAAGAGATGAGATTTGAATGATGTTGTAATCCTTCTATTAATCCCATTCTCTTTTCACCATTAAATTTACTCTAATTTATCTCATTTTCATTTATGTCATTAAATTAAAAAATGAAAAACTGAACTTCTACTGTTTAGAAGTATTTGTTGTCCTTTATTTTAAATCAATTATGCAATATTTTTCTGAAATTTATCCATCTTATTCGTTATTGTAATTCATCTTTTGATTTTAAATTAGAACAATAATTTTGTCTCATAAAGTGTAGGCCCTTATAGTAATTTGAATTTGTTGATTCCTAAAATTTTGGCATTTTTATACGACACACATTTAAATGCATGCGTTACCTGATACAAATTTTATAAGTGTAAACTTTTGAATGAAAAAGTGATGCTGGAAAACTAGTAATTCAATGTAAATAAACACTATTTTATCCAAGAGATTATAATATTTCGGTGCAAAATTTAGAATGATGCTAATTCCTCTACTCCATTACGCAAATGCTGTAAGTTTTTAGAATTTATGTAACTGTTAAATTGAGTTAATTTTAGTTTGAGACCGTAGAAAGAGCAAGAAATATGAAAGTTTTGAAAATGAATTTCTCTTATATTCAAAGGTCCGTTAAAATAATTGAAGAACATGAGGAAATAGTAAGAGAGAGGAAAAATACAATGAATAAATAGTGTTATTAAAACGTCAATCGAGTTAAAGTATAATGATAAGATTAGGTCAGATAGATGTAAAGTGGAAGTTTTGACCATCAATTGCCACCGAAAAACAAATAATTTTGCGGTTGAATCCAACAAAATTTCTTATTACTTTTATTTTATATTTCAAAATAAGTTCACAAAATTTATTAATTATAATTAGAGATAAATTAGAGTTATAAGAAATATTTTCTACTCATCTCAGTTCTTTTATTCATCTTTAAAGCAAAATTTTTTTACTATCGAAATAAGAGAGTATTTAGAAAAAATAGGAGAAATCAGCCGGATTTCAATGAAAATCTTTTGCCACTTTCTCTTCCCACTTATTTTCGTTGTTTTATTTGAAGAAATGCGTTGTGTCCGATAGTGTTCTCTCCTGATTTTAATTGTACATCTTTTGAGTTTAATCTTTTCTAGCTTCTTGAAATTTGTTATTCGACAATTTATTATCACTATCTAAATTTAAGAACTTATGAGCAACAAAAAAAATTGATTTCATTTATCAAACAATAACATAATTATCAATTTATTCAACAATTAAAAATTTTAAGAGAAGTTTATTGGTGGACAATAGAATGAGCTTATCTAATCTAAATTAATCTAATCTTCTCTATTTAGCATATAAAATTTAGCTTTAAATTTTGTTTCAAAACCAAATTTTTCAGAAAAATTTCACTTTATTTCAAAAATAAACTGCTATAGCATTATTAATCATATATCATTGTATCATAATGCTGTTAGCTGATGAGTTTCTGCAAAATGGATCAGCCTCTAATAGCAGTGATAATCATACTGTAACTGCATTGATATGTTACACTAGCGTTAAAAAATTGTGAAATTATTTGATAAAACACAATAATATAAATGAGTTATTAATTATAGAAATGGTAAAATTAAATGGAAAAGCAAAAAATAAAGGCAAAAATGGAAGGTAAATTAGCAATAACAAAGATCAAATTTTATTAATTTTTTGCTTTCACCACGCTATCAAATTATTCGTACTTAAAATTCAGCAACGGTGTGCATCTATGTATATAATGTGTGTTTAGCATGTAAACATGTAAAATGCTAATGTGTGTAAAATGGCAATTAACACAGCTTCATAACATCTGAATTCAGGTTTTTTCATTCCATAGTAAGATTTATTTCCATTTATTCAAGGATGTTTGATTAACAGCAGGCACACATACATACACGTATATACGTATAAACAAGTTAGATCCCTTCCCTTTTAAAACATCCTATATTGGTGTATGAAATATTTGGAAAAGTTGAAATATAAAAAAAAAAAGAGAAAATTCCAGATTTTCACTGATTCAGATTTTCAAAAAGATTTTTTTTCTTTTCCATTTCGTATGACTCACTTTAAGTTTGTCTGCAGCTTTTTTTTTTATAATTTATATGACTCACCTGACATTCATTTTTTTTTTCACCCACTTCACTCATCTGGCACTACTTTTTATTTAATGCTCATTCGTTTTTGCCTTATAATAACTATTTAGTAGAGGACAAAAAGCTACAGTTATTCAGCTTTTCGATGAACAGTATTTTCGGATTTGTTGCACATTTCCAAGAATATTATATTCGTTAAAAACACTTTTTATCGATTTTTTTCAAATATTTTATTTTTTTTATTACCGGTGAGTAATTAATATTATTCAGAACGGCTTAATTTTTAAAGACAATTGAGTCTTTTTTGGAGGAAAAAATGAATCTCTTCTGCTTTTCGAGAAATTTTTGTCATTTTTTCTTGCTTAATCTCTTAATCTAAGCGATAAAATACAAATCTTGAAATTTAAAAATTTGATAGAGTAAATACTCTCAGTCATTGATTCGCAAAGATTAGAAGGTGTTTTTGCTTCGTTTACTTCTTACTTTTCGCTGATGCTAATTATGGCAATTTAACAGACTGCCACTTTTTATGATTTCAATAGACTGCCGGACTTCTCAGTAGATTTTTGGCGAAAGATATTTTATGCATATATAACGAAAGATTTTTAGAAAAAAGTTTAGAAAGATTTTTCATAAATATCATATATATCCGTGCATATCTAAATTGAAAGGATAGCCTTGGAATTTGATTAGGACATTCGCAAATATATTGTGATGCTTCTTCATCAATTTTAGTGCAGGTTAAAGATTTTTAGGATGAAATTTTTGGTATTAGTTAAAGAATCAAGAGAAGACATTAATTTTAGGTTTCCATATTGGCGAATGCAATTTTTTGAACAATACATATAATCGAATGAATGTTGAGGGACAAAGAAACAATATCCTTGTTTTTACATAAGAATTAAACTTCGTATCCCCCAATTACGCCGTGGGAAGTCTACCATTCAAATCAAAATGAGGTGAAAGAACTGCTTTCACCGATTTGTGCTGAATTCTGGGGAACGAAAGGAACATGAAATGACGGTTCTTGGGGAAGTCAAGCACCTTAAGGTAGCAAAGCGTCATAAAACTTGTCGGACTATCTACTAAGCAACATTGGTAGGTCAACCAGCTGAAAATCTCAGAACAGCTTTTTGCTCAACCACCGGATCGATAGTTACGGTTGCTGAAGAACTGAATGAAAATAAGTGTTATTTTAGAAATTGATTCATTTCTTATATCTTAACTGAAGTTTGGCTGTTTTTAATTCTTGTATCTTATAAATTTCATTTGTTAATTTCATTACTGAATTTGTTGCTTTATGTTGTTTCTTATATAATAACGTATTTTTTTGCGCTATAATTATTATCACATTATATTTTTTCATTCACGTTTCTGCCGTAAGTGTACTTTATAGCGCTATGGCGATATCGGCACTCTCTGCCATATCTTCGTTATTGGTATCATTCTAGTATTTGCTGAAATCATTTTAGTCTCAAAATTATCCGTGTAAATTTCGAATTTTCAAAAAAATAATTTATTAAACTTTTCCACAGCACGAAAACTAAAGCGAACCTTACCGAAATCATTCAACTCAAATACTCTATCGTCAACAAGTCGATTCGGTAACAACAAATCTCCTTGTGCAGAGCAGCAGGCTCAAATACCACCACCACTACCGGATATTCCACCTCCTCAATTTCTGAAACAACAGATTATCTCTCTGAAGGACGATATTCTGGGTAAGTAATTTTAGCAATTTCAATATATGAAAGTAATAAGAAGAAGGAGAAGTTATGCTATTAGTCTGGATGATTTTAAAATTTTAAAAAAAGAACTTTGAAATTGGAGAAATATTTGGATATTGAAAATTTGTATAACTTTAGTTCTTCTTTTGTTTTAAGTCAACTTTTACCGCTACAGTCAAAATTAGCAAGAAATAAACAAGGATCATTATCAGACATAATTATTCATCACTGATCATTAATATCAGGTGTAATAATACAACGTCAGTGGATAACAACCAAAAATTCATCTTCTGTTGATAGCGATAGCAAGGGCAAAAGTGTCATGTCGGCAAAAGTAGAAACTACAGTACGGCAGTGGTCGACACCGATCGAAAAGGTCGTCGAAGGTCAACCACCGAGACCTGTGAGTAATTGATATGGATTATTTATTTTTTGTGACAAGTTTGAATTAATTTTTTGACCGATTTTTAGGAAAGATCGAACATCAGTAGATTTGTTTTATTGCATTTGTGAACGTTGAATTTGTGAAAATGTTAATAATTTGTTAATAAAAGTAATCAAATTGCTAAGAAAAAAGTGCAGGTCAGATTGCAAAAAATATCTGCCATTAAATAAAACGAGCAAAACGTCTTAAATTATTAGAATTACAACTTGTTTGAATGAGGACACATCTATTAGTTAATTTCATGCATTTTTTAAAGGTCACAATTTATTTAGAAATAGCTAAGCGATTTTATACATAATATAAAATTTTAATCAAATATTTTATAGAGTGCTATAACCTAACTAGGACAGTATTAAAGTTATATCAAAATCTGACAGAAATAAGTGATCAGTAAATAGTGAGTTCATATCAACAAGATCTTATTATAGACATATTTACATCAAACCCATTTTTACAACCAATCATCCATCTGTCATCTTTCATCAGATGTTTAACAATGGGAAGGAAAAAATATCACCAAAATCTTTTCATTTTCAATTCTATATGGCGAATAATATATTGTGGTGATTTCTTTAACACTATTTGTCCACATCACTTACTTTTTCAGGTTTTGAACCTGATAACATTTACTTATATGGGCATTTCATCTGAAATTTAAGTTACATTATGAAATATGTTAGATTGATAATAAACTGAACAGTATCTTCTTTTGGTAATTTAATATTGACAAATAAACTGAGCAGTAATATTCTGTAATTTAATAACTTTAAATACAAACGGAAATTATTGAAAAGGAAATTACTGTTATCTTTGATATGTCGCAGCGATTTGTCATTTGTCAAGAGATTGGGAAAGTATTGGAAAGAAACCATAGTTAACTTAAAAGCGACCCGATCACTCAAATTGAAGTTTTGACACTATTAATACTAGAAACTTTTTTCCCTGTAATACTTTTAATTTATCCCTATTTTTGATTGAAAGGGTATAATTCTATTTTAAAAGGATTCTAAGTTGACCTCCATCCGTTTTCATTGCTTATGTTAGTGCTTTTTTCATTCAACTCTTTTTTCTCATTTATTTTGCACAAATAGTCGAAGAAATTATCGGTATAGCACAGCGCTTCGCGTTTTTATATTTCCTCTTACGGTTTTTTTCGAATTTCAACTTCTCCATTTCATCTTAGAAAGTATTTATGCGATTCATTATGCAAAATTTATTTATAATAGAAGGAAAAGAATTATCGTGTTCCGTGATTTTATCATAAGAGAACAGGTTAGATTGTTGCATATATCAGATCTCGTTGAAGTCCGCATGCAACATGTTGCATGTTGGGTTTTAAGCAGAGGAAACAGTATAATGTGCTAAACTGGTAGAGAAAGCCATCTGCTGAAGAATGTCAAATTATCAAGTCCCATGGGTGTCTATGAATATATATTTCTTCATAATAGTCCTTTTTAATTTGTTAAAAATAACTAATTTTTCATATAATTTTTTTGTTCTATCTGTTCTCCTTTAATCGCACTTTAGGCTACTTGAACTTTCACTAATAAATACGTGGTATTATTCATATTTGTGTCATTAATTTATTCGAAGTTTCTCGAAATTTCAACACTGCTCAAAAAAATCACTTCCATTCATATTTCAATAAATATTCAACTGTCGGGTTTTCTAGCTGTTCATTTCTAAACCGCTAAAAATTACAATTCATCCTGTATTTGCATCTAATGCACCGTATTTCGTTCTATTGATTCTTAAAGTATAATGAAAATAGGGTTTTCTGACCAAAGGTGCAAGGAATATGTAACTCGTTGAAATCACAATGACGAAGTTCGCCATCGTTATATCTTGCTTTCGCCTTCAGCAAAATTATTTTCATTGCTACTCAATAATATCATCTTCATTACATATTTCAACATATTTTGATCACTTCAGCGAAGTAACCGAATGCATTTGACACAGTAAACTATATATTTATCAAGTATCCATTTAAAACTAATCTTTATTATACATTTCAGAATAGTGCCTGGCTGAACTAACTTGCTTCTTTTATTCTACAATGCCTATAAATTCATGCAAATAATGACTTTCTTAAAAGCCTTCTAATTCCTTCAATTAATTATCATTTTCAAGAAAGTTGATTGTTCACATTAAAATTTCATCAAAATAAGTTAATTTTTCACAAAGATAAATTATAAAAGTGTCGAAATTAACGATAGGCCATCTCGAAGGTTACTGCAGAATGAGAAGACAAATCGTTAAAAATATTTGCGCTTTTTCTAACGTTTTATGTACTTCTGAACTTTCTTACTCAATGTTTCATTCCTATCAATTTTCTATATATTAAAATTCTGATAACTGAAATTGACATTTTAACTTATCAAAGATTATTGTAAAATTTAATCAAATTTAATTTAAACAATGCGCTTTCCATTATTCACTATTTCTGTATTATTCACAATTTTCTGTTTCAAATTTCAAACAAAAAGAAAAGATAAAACCGCATTTCATCTCTAGAAGTAACTAAATTCGGCAGCTTATTAAAATGATAAGTTAAACGAAATGATATTGAATTGTATTTTTGCGAAAGTTCGGTGAAAATTGGAAATTAATTCATTTTCCTACTCGAAACTTATTTCCCAGAAGTGAATTTACTATTCGTCTAATACTTTTTTGTAAGTTGAATTTTTCGAATATATTTCGGGACCCTACTCTCAACATTCTGCAACAAACGAGAGTTTTATTTGCTGTATAGAATGAGAATTAATTGGCTGAAAGATGACAGAGAAAAGGGGTCTGATGCAAGGTCAGATTTTGAATTGATTTTTTTCTGAACCTGATAAGCTGGAATATTTGGATATTAGCTTTAAACAAATGAATATTGTTAAAGGAATTGATTTTATTTTGCATTTGTACTTAACTCTGCTAATGCTTGTTGCGCGCTTTTTGGAGTTTATTGAATGTGATTTGGCTAACAATGATAGTTAACAGTATGCATCTTTGATCAGCGTTCATATATTCAAATAATCTGTAATTCTTATAGTATTTATAAACTTTGCTTTACAAACATTTCAAAATATCTGTATCGGCTGTACTATGCATATTTCTTGATACTACAGCTTGTTTTCAGTTTTGACTATTTTTAATTTCTGAAAAATTTTCGAAAAAAATTCCTTTTTTTCCTTTTATGTTCCTCCAGTTCAATACTACTCATATTTCGAGATAATCTTCATCTTTAAAAATTGGTCTAAATTGAATTTATGGATTTGTGAATATATCCTGAATAGTGCTGTCCCTGTGCATTTAGATTGAGTCTCAAAATTAGTCTAATTCTTCCTTTGTTCAAATGAAATTTGTCTATTTAATGAACTATTGATCACTATTCACATAATTTCATTTTTTTTTTTAGAAGTAAATAACTCTTTCATATAAACTTCAGTAGATAGTGACAGCATTTTCTCATTAAGTAATAAATGGTATACGAAAAGGCGAAGCAATTTCAAATTCGTCGATTTTCACCGATGTTTATGGAACGTCTACGCTTTTTTGTATGTTCCATTTGATTTCAATATTTAAATTTTAATAAGTGACTGATATGATGAAATACTGTTCAACAATGAAAAAAATTTCGAACTTCAAAAATCAATAAATGCATGCAAAATGCTTCCATTTTTTCATTTCTCCAATCTAATTTGATGTTTAGCTTAATTTCAATTTAAGTTATTCACTTGCGCTTTGTTATGTTAGAAACAATTCTGTGATTTATCTATTGTAGATTTACCATTTAATAATAAATACATTCAGTAATTCTAAAGCACTGATTTCTATCACTTTAAAAATCATTGAAATATAAAGATTAGCTATCCAAAAAATTAAAGCAATTATCTGGTATCGATATAATCGATGCTGGACAAGGAATTACGGGTATGGCAATCGTTAGTGATCGCTTGACCATTGCTTTTTAGATTTTGAACTTCTTAATTTGAATAAAGGAACAGCAGCAAAGAGAGTATGATAGCGGTCAAGAATGATAAATACAAATTTTTTGCCCTCAGACAATTGAAATATCGAAATTCAATATTTTTCAGACTTAAATTATCGAAGCCTTTGTTATAACAGCATGATTGTATTTTAAAAATTCAAGGATATCTCTAATGGAAATATTTTTCAAATCAAAACCAGTCCTCTTTCAGGAAGATCATCCGACAATAATTCACGGTGAAACTCATAAATCTGAAATACAGTCTATTACACCTAGTTATAAAAGTCCTAGTGAAAGACAAGTGAGTTTGTTCGTCCCTTATATCATTGCTTTTTAGTTTTTGTTAGATTTTAAAATTCTTTTGACTGATTTGTAAAATTTGGTGAAGTATAAACATAAAAAGTAACATTACAGGTGCAAAAAATAAATTTTGGTTCAGATTTGAATTTGCCAGAAGCTGTTGGCGATTATAAGGTACGCTTGCATTTTTTTATTAGATTTGTTTTGCTTTTCACATGGCAATTAGTAGAATTAAATTGTTGATTCATAAAGGTAAAAAAGAGAAGATGTTCACTGATTTCAAAGATTTAATTATTCTGCATAAAAATAAATGTGCAAAGAAATTTTAATTTAAAAAACTTGAATTGATTTCTTTCTTAAATCAAACTTACAGTAACAGTTTCAAGTAAATTTTTAGGTGAAGGAAACTCAGGATCATTTTAAATTACAAATTATCGATCCAAAAGTTACTTCGAACGCATCGATGCCAGCGTGCAATCGAGAAATCCCACGACTTCAACGACGAAATTTGGATTTTCCAAGCGAACACAGTAAACGATCATTTCTAAAATTGGAACCGATGCAACAGAGAAAATTACGAGTATGTAGATTACTCGCATAAAGAACTTTAAAGAATATTTTTTAGAATTAATTAGACCAAAATCTCAATAATGGAAATGTGTATTTAAAAAAGTTTTGAAAAACTTTTAAAAAGATGTAAGCTTTCATATGCAAGCATTTTGAACTTCTTCAATACAACTTCCCCAGCAACTAGTATGATATAATCTATTTACAACAAATTTGAAATAATGGTTAGAATTTGCTAATTTTGATTGCATAAGCCTAATTTGTCGGCATCTTGCTGTTATCTAGCAAACATAAATAGAAAAAATAAAAAATATTTTCTAATTTTTGTAAAATGTTAAAAGGTTTTATTAAGAAATGAGTCACTCTGATGAAAAGTTTAGTATGCAAAAGTACTCCGCAAATTGGTTTTCAAATTTTTCTTAAAGCAAACACCAGTTTTTAAGCACGAAGTCCTGAAGTTTTAGGCTGTTGAAACGCGTCCAATCACAACTAGTGCATACTTAACAGAGAGCTTAGATCGACATCGTGATATGGAGACGTCCCAGCTAAAGGATTACTTGAAAGCACGCGAAAATGATGCTAATAAACCATGGTATAAGCCTCAGTGGCCTGGTCCAAAGGTACCATATTTTATCGGCTTAGCATAGCTTAATACAAGGATAATATGCAATTAAGCTGAAGTTACCAATTAAATCAAAGTTAATATGGAAATTGCAAAAAATTGTATTATGAAAATCAAACTGCTCCACTAATTTTAGATTACAAAACCAAATGAATCGCTCAGAGAACTTGCTGAAATCAAAAAAGTTAGCGTTAAATTCACTATTTTATTAAAAATTTTGTTGAACGCATCAAATTTATTCAAAGTTATAAAAGAAAAAATAAAGCGCACGTTTCACTGCAAAAAACATGTAATAAAAGAGAAATCCGATTATTGGAAAATTTCTGATGAACGAAAAAGTTCAAATGAGCCATTCAAAAGATGCAGTAATTCAGTATAATCAATCCTAACCCACATTATCATTGCCATAATTCGATCATTTACTTACTTTCCAATTGTCATTTGAAAAGTTTCCTCTTCATAATTGTTAGTTTTTAACTTAAAATTCAGCAAATTCTTCTTTTCATTTCAGACTATCGAAGCTCTGCAGAAAGTAAGTATTTTTCCGATTGGAATTTTCCGTTAAAGTTATTTTTAAATGTACTTCCATCCTGCTTGTTTTCTTGTTATATTCTTGTGATTGTCCTTTAAGATGAATTGATGGATTGTCTCTATTAAATGCATTCAGCTAATTAATCCTTGCAATTCCGTGAGGATAATTCTTGTCATATGTCGCAGCGATAATGCAATAAATGTTAAGAATATTTAGCATAAGCATTGTGAATCTTTTAGACATTTTCCGATCCTTAAAAATTTACTGGCGTCGAAAGTTAATCTTAATTTTTATTACATCACTGTCTTTCATTGTCGAAATTCATTGTTTTCCTTTGTTTTTGTGTCAAGTTGGAGCTGAGACTGTAAGGCTTGGTAAGAGCCAAAAAGCACAGGAAATCATTGAAAAGCACAAGAAAATGTAGCAACAAGAAAAAGAAAAATGTTATTCGAAATGTGAGATTTTATGGAACGAATGAATGAATGCAACAAGGATTGAAAGCGGAATTGGTATTCGCGATTCTATGGATTTTGATAGCATGTAATGCTGTTTCTTGGATACTTCTTCACTATAGAATGAATAGTGAATGTCGCACGTATGTTTCCATTTTTTTTTTTCAAAAATTTCAATTTTTACAAATTATCTCATCTTTAAACTCCTGATGAATACATTCAATTTAAGTTTATCTTTGATAAATAAGAATTTTTAGAAGAGCGTCGATTCCATTCATCGCTGTTTGGTGCTTACTTTAACGGTATAAATGTAAGATATTTACTGTGCCAGAACTATTTTTGTTTCACTTATTAAGTAGCTGACACTCTCTTTAGGACTAGCATTTGACAAAACTTTTTAAGCGGATCTAAAATCTGCAGAGTATGCCTTACTATATATTTTATTAAATACTTGATTGATCTTTAGGCTATTCGGAGGATACTTTACAGATGCAAAATATTTATAAATGATAGAATAACGCTGAGACTTAATTTAAGTAACGGAACAAATATGAATTTTATTTGAAATTTCTTGGTACAAATATTTCAAGTTCAGAGTTTTTTAAACATAACGAATGGGAAAAATGAAGGAAGTACAAATTAAGCATTTCGTGCAAATATTTGCATAGACACGCTGTCAGAATATTTAAGATGGAATTCTAAGTAAGTTGATTCAAAGGCTGAATTACAAACAAAAAGGTTAGATAATAAATGAAAGATTGATTCATAATTCACAACTCAATTTTTTAGATTTGATGAATGATCGCTATGTTTAATTTCATGAATTAACTTAACTTTACAAGTTAACCTATTTCATCATTTGCTTTCCATTAAATATTTCATTTGAATTAAAAGCATTCCAAAAATATCTTCATGATTATTGTCAATGGATATTTGAACTTTATAAATTTCAATCTTATACTGATCACTTCTAATTTCTCTGAACTTCTTTTCTATTACTGCTAGTATAACAGTAAAAGACGCAAAATCATATATACGCTACTTTATGAGGCGAGGAATATATTATTGTTATATACCTAACAAATTAATGATTTTCGTGAAAGTTCTAATTAAAGACTTAGCGCTGATTTGTTTGCCACTGAGAAACACGTGACATCGGTACTATTCATATGGTATTCGCTAGATATTATGTGCTTACAAGCAAGTTACTAGATCAAACTTTTTGCATGCATTAACTTTCAAATATTTAAGAAAAAAAATCGCTGTTACAAAATTGAAAATTTGATATGAATTTCATTGACTCATTATATTCGTAACAAAGTTAAATCGTACCTATCATTTTAAACTGTTCTTTGTGTCAATTCATTGAGTTGTCGAAAAAATTTGCCCATTTCTTTGTTGGTCCTTTCGGTTTTGAGGAAATTTTTTTGTTTGCTAAAGCACATCCAATCAAAACTTTGAATGTTGTAATGTAAGCTTTTTGAATAAACTGTAATATATGAGGTGTGTGTGTGAATTTGCATTTATGTTTAGGTAAATGGATGAATGAAATCTCAGATCATAATGTGCGTGTATGTGTGTATGTGCTACTGTCATCCTAACTACCGAAGATGGTGATAATGATGACGGGTTATCGTTTTTTTCATAATTGTTGGGATTTCCACGATGCTTGAAATTTACATTTGATAATATGATTGATGATGAAGAAAATGATTTGATGATACGAATGGATGTTATAATTAGAAAATACTGCACCTATTTATTGTATTTATCCAATCCTTTCATTGTCACACTATGTGTCAACAATTCAAAACTCGAAAATCCAAAAAACCAAAATTCAAATGGCATAGCATACAATTAATTTCTGATTACAGACAACAATTGCTGTTATTCTTAGTAGAATGCCAGTATCAGATGCACAGAAATGCAGTAAGGTCCTAATGCTGCTCATTCTGCTATTTATTTTTTATTCAAGTCATTTGCTTTATCAATGGATTTGCAAAAATCAGAATTAGGTTTTTGGATGAGAATATAGGCTTAACGAAGCAAGCCTTCCACTAGATCATAGCTCTCATGATCAAAACACTAGAAAATCTCTGGAAGAGATTCTTCATGTTCTTCCAATATCTGTGGAATTCTCGATAACCAAATTACTCGAATTCTCAGTAATTTTGAAATGCATACCAGTTTATTGTTGCAACACACAGGTACACATAGACACACACACAAATAGAAATCGTTTCATTCACGTAACTAAACAACTCATTATAATTGTAACAAATTGATCATAACGAATGATTATTATATCACCGATTTATTTACTTTACTTCCGGAATCTTTTATTTTCATTTTTCAAATATTCGAAAAGGTTTCATATTTAAAAAAGTTTTTAAAAAAGAATTTTTACTTTTTGATCACTCCAAAGTATCGTATTGTCATTGTCTGGATATGATTGTTTTTTTTTTTTTTTTTTTTAAATGGATTATTGAACACAAAATCTTTCTTCATTTTCAATTTCATTTTATTTATTTGTACAAAGCGCTAAGTGAATAAGCACTTGTCAAGGCTTTTTTTTTTGTTTTTTAAGATAATATCACATATAATTCATATTGAATATGATTTTATCTTTTTTATTCACTGTACAAGCGAAGATAAGCTGATTAAATTAAATAAATTAGTACTTTGCTGGAGCTGAAATAGATTCTTGCAAATTTCATTAACAACTATTTAGTGCTGTTTCATGAGGCTTTCTTACTTATCAGCTAATTTTGGATTATATTAATTTGAAATTCCTCAATTTCCTATCCTCCTATTTAAAACTTCTTATTTTTTATATTCTTAAAAATTCAAATCATTTTCCTAAATACAAATACATATTGAAGTTCATTCATAAGTTGGAGTTTGGGGATTTCTCTTGTATTTTAAAAGAATTTACTAATTGATGAACTGTCATTTCCTCAATAATTTAGCAAAAAAATGACTGATTTTTGCTGATACAAGTGATAAGAAATTAGTAATAATAATATTTCCTATGATTTAAATTTACAGTATTTAAATGTGGTAGTCGACCAAAATCGGTTTCGAGAATGGAACTGAATGTAATGGAACCTAAAAAATTAATTTGATTATTGACTTTCGCTAATCATTATTGCTTAGATTTCAAAACAGCATGACAAATCTCAATTTCAAATTAAAATTCCTAATTCTATTCTATGCATTTCGTGTTGAAATGATAATGTTAATTATCTCATTTACCTTTTCGCATTATTTTTTTGACTTTTTAAGATTCGTATTTTACAAATTGCAGAATAAAGAGATTGGAGAAAATGTTGTCCTCTTATTATCAAAAAAACAAGAACATGAACGTTCTCGATCGGTTCCACCATTGCTGAAGATCAGAAATATCAGGGATCCAGATCGAGTTGATGAGTACCATCGACAGATGGAACTTGAACTGAAAGTCAGGAGACGTAAGAAAGAGAAAGCGATTTTATTGTAAAAAAAGCAGGTAACAACATATAATTCAGTTAAGAATTTCATATTACCAAATTCTATAGTGACTTTCCAGTGTTCTATTATCACTTTATTATCAATTCTCTTCTTTATTATCATTCTACTATTACTTTATCAATTTTTAATCAGAAAATAGAATTAACAGTCTACTATGTAATATTTTAAGACTCATGCTTTGAAGATATAACAACATCAGTATTATCAACAAATGCAAGCAAAACAAAATAGAATTACTCCGGAATCAGGCGATTCAGTAACACAATGTCATGAAGAACGCTGAATCTGAAGGAAGTAAAGAATGGAAGCTTTATTCTCCAAATCCGATAATCTGGAATTGGTTGCATATCATTAATCAATCAAAATCAATTGCTAAAAACGAAATTATTACTAGTGAGCAGCTTCTTAAAAAGGAACGATTCAACATTGATAACTTCATTCAACGTTTTCGACAACAACTTCATTCGCCAATTTCAACTTTCACTGATACTACTGATAGTAATCGTCGATCGTATTAGATAACAATCAAATGATTTATGATGGCAAAAGAAGTCATTTTCTTATTTATTCTGCATTGAGATTACTGGATTGAAAATTCCTCAGAATTTAGTAGCAGCGAAATGTGCAACAGCAAATTCCATTATCCAGTGTTTCGTTAGCTCGTCAAACCAGTCATGGCTGTGATCCATCCCGATAGCTATCATCAATTTGGTCCTGAGAAAACATCACCAAAATTGCTATATTCCATCCGTAACCATCCAAAACACAATCGTTATTATTATTAAAAGCATTTCAATTTCTCGTTCTGATCTTATATCAGCTTCATACGAATATCGGCAATCAGTACAACCAGCAATATCAATAGCTACGATACGTCATCTAACTCGTATACCTATAAATTGTATTAAAGAGCGAAATAATCCTGACCTGATCGAAATAGAACGACTAGCAGCACAAGCCTTAACTATCACTTAATGCTAGCCATCCTGAATAGAAAAAGTTGATTTTTCTAATTTCTAGGTATAAATTTATTTTTAAAAGTTTATTTACATTCGTATTTTCATTAAGTAACACATATACGTTGATTTATTCCATTTCTTTCAGGCAGAAATTTCCGGCTTTTGTAATTTACCATCAATTAGTAAGTTGTACTATTTTATGAAGCGATCATCCTCATTGCTGCTCTATCATTTTCAATCATATTTTTAAAATAATTTTGTTTTATCTGCTTCGTTTCCCATTATTTTCCGTAGCATGCTGTAGATTATTTTCATACTTCGCATCAACTTTTTATTTATTAAAATAAAGTATTAAATTTCTATATTTTTGGTAGCGAATCAGATCCCAATCGATTAGCACATAACAATATCTTTTTATTGAATGGAAAGTGACAGGAAATCTTATTTATTTGTATTTCAATAAATAGGAACATTTTTATGGAATGGATGGATAGTATGATTTAAGAAAAATTGACAAAAAAAAACAAAAAAAAACAGAAAGCTTGGCCAATTCTTGACTCTTTTTCATTAACTTTGGTAAATCTTTTTTGTTCAATTTTTTTTTATCTGTCATGAAAACATGGTTAAATTTTACTTATTTTGCTCAATTTTACATTCTTGCAAAATATTCTAATTTGGAAATAAGTCCAAATAGTTATTATGTTAGGCAGATTTCAAAGTGGAATTGTTAAAAACCGTCCAATTAGTAACTTAGTCATAATTATTTAATTGGATTACTTCCCAAGTATTATCGGTATCACCATCTTCTTTAACTTTAACTGTTCATTTTTTCTTTTTCATCAAAATATATTTCATCATTTGATCGACCGTATTTCCAAATATTTACTATAATATTTTTCAATTAGAAATTTTGTTAATTTTCGCTCCATTTTTCGTTGTAATCTACTACATTTGCTTTCTATCTAAATGGATAACTCATTTGTCTCATTCTTTGATCAGTGATAGCAAAAGCTGTATTATCCATTTTTATCACTAAATATCAATGAGAACCTCAAGCTAAAGAATGGATTACAAAAAGAGTGGTAAGAATATTTTGCACTTTTTCTTTGCTTTTAATTTATTTTATCGCTAACTTTTTTTCTTTCTTCTATAATTCATTATTCATACCCAAAATTTAAATTTCAATGCATTCATTTACAATTATGATAATTTTCATCAAATAATTCATATTCTCTTTTTGATAATTAATTATCTATTATTTCAGTATTTCAGGAATTGCATCTGTGTAAACTTTCTCAGCTCCAACTGTTTTGTGTTCATTACTTTTTCACGTTAAAAGTTCGAAGTGAATTGAACTGTAATTTGATAACTTGAAAAAATGATATCGACTAGCTTATTTTTGTGTTGCTGGTGGAAATATTATCTGTAATATTTAGTGGAGCAATTCTTATAAATATAAGCAATGCAACCTCAGAAACATTTTTTAAAATTTTAAAGAAATTTTTTATAAAATAATTAAACTTCACTTATTTTCAGACAGCAAGTGGAGGACCGAAAAATGTAAGCTTTCTTTAGTTTTTCTTTATTGATTTCTGTTGACATGACCATCCAATGCTTATTCAAAAAAAAAATTAGCAATCGAATTTTTTGGAACAATTTTTTAGATTATTAAGAGAAATTAATAGAATCAATCAGTGATGTTATTTGTATCGTCGGTTGATACGTCGATAATATTAATTATTTGAAAAAATTTTTTCTTTTGGTTAAAGATAATTTTTGTATGTTGGAAAAAGAATAATTTGATATGCTTCATTGAATTTTTCTTTTCAATTTTTAACATTTAAAATTGAATCGTCAGGATTCCTCCTCCTTTGAAATCTTAATTATTCCACAAATTTTACAAAATGCTGTTAATGATTCTTAAAGCATAAAATAATGAGTATTTTTCAGCTATGACTGAAAATTAAGATTTTAAATATTTAAAATACAGTCCTAATATAATTACTTCATATAAAATTGTGAATTTTATCGATTTTTGAACAAAATTTTACAGCGCATTTAAATTAGAATTGCATTTGTCCGCACATGTGAATTGTATCTTTTGTCGCAGAACTCATTTCGTAAAACTAGAACTTTAAATCAATGGTGCTGAAATAAATTAATAAGTGTGCAATGCATTAAATTTAATGCACCATCCATCAGAACTACTTCAGTAGCACTCTCCGTTTTATATGAATCGTTTTTTAAACAGTTTTTAGTATAAATTTTAAATTTATGGATCGAGCTTCAATTTCAGCATTGTATCCAAAATCTATAAGGACTTGATTGAAATTTTTGTTTTCAATATTTTGAAGCAAAAAGACAAAATGTTTGAAAAAAGTTCTGCTAACAGCATCAAATTAAACCTGAGAGATTCTTTCATCTAGCTAATTTTTTCTAGAATTTTTTTTTTGTTGGTGTGCGTATATGCACCGTGATATATAATAAGTCAAAACTCGCGCACTACGTTTTTTCTTTCGCTTTAAGCGATGAACTAATAATTTGGTGTTTGCAACTAACAGCATCAATTAGCTGAATTAGAAATTTCTATTGGTGCTTTTTTTAGATAAATGCTGAGAACTTTTTATTGCCTAATAACAATCTTAATTCACATATTTTTTTAATTGAGAGAAATAATTAGAAGGGAGAAAAACGAATATGATGCTCTTTGGTATAAAAGAACACTATTGTTAAGGAACTTATGGAAGTTTGTTAAAATTGAAGAACCAACATTTAATGATAACAAATATTTTACTTTAGAATAGCGACTTAGATCAATTAGCGCAGTTGAATGAGAAACTTTTGGAACGATCTAGAGAAAGACGAACAGATTACAAGCTTGTTGATTCTGAAATTATTAAAACTGCTCCCGAACCAGTTCCAGTTACTGTTAAGGTTCGCTTTTTGTTTGCTATCTTTTTCCGATATCTTCCACTATCGGATAATATTATGATCGATCTACAGACTAAGTAAGTCATTCAATTGATTCGGCATAATGCACTAAACTGGGATCATTTTTAAGTTAATTTTTCATAACTAATCATAATATAGAGTTTTCAAAATGTTTTTTTAAAAAAAAAAATCAAAAATACAGAAAATTCCGATTTAAATGAGAAAAATGAAAGAGGAATGATTAGAGTGAGATGAAAAAAATAAGCTTTTACTCATCGAATTCCCTTTTTCACTTGTATCCAGATGGATAGTTGAAAATTTCGAACCAGTTTATTTTCGGAGACTATCTTGGGTTCAGTGTAGGCAATATATGAAATTAATGCTTTGTAATTGCAATATTAACACAACTGCATGGTACAAACAATTCGTGTATTAGATATAAACAATCAATTAAATTGATCCTATCTTTTTCATGATGGGAGAGTTATAAAGCATGCTAAGCATTAGAAATTTCTGATAACAGGTGATTCAAATATTCCAATTCAATCCCGATAAATATATTTCTCATTTCATCTCGATAGATAATTTTTTGTATCTATTTAGCATAACTAAAGGATAATACTGAATGCCAAATTATTACTCAGATATTTAATTGTTGTTTTAAATGAATTATAAATTAAATGATTGAAATTATGATTATTGTTGCATCAGTTTAGCTTAGATTAACTTGATCAGAGAATATTTTCTTGAACAAGAGAATTTCTCGGAAGAAAAAAATTTGTTAACAATTATGCCACGCTTTTTTCCATTTTCTCTATGTTTTTTTCTTTTTTTGTTTGATAGCTTTTTGCAACTTTTCGAAAACAGAAATCGAAATAATGGGATGTTCTGTTTATGCTTCCAGGAGCAGATACGTGATATGCTTGAATCGCGCATTTCCAACGATACATCGGTTAATTCGACCATTCCACAACAGGATCGATCTGGTTACGTTACGGTACGATACGCTCTTCCTTGAAAGGAACCGAAATTTTACTTTTTGTTTGTACAGCGCTTTTACCAGAGCAAAAAAATCGATTTATTTTTTTCATTAAAATGCTTTTATAGGCAGTAAATGTAGAATTTTTTTCACAAAAGTGTTCTTTTTCCTAATCTGTTGTGATTGCTGCTGTGTTCTAATATTATTAGTTACGATTTCATGCCTCTTGTTTTAATAACATTCATTTTTTATTTGGTTTTATTTGAAAATTTCACTCAAATCATTTGAAAAGAGTGCGCAGGACTTGATGAATTGCTAATCTTTATTCTTAAAAATGAAAGCAAATTTTTTGAATCATTATTCGCGAGTCACCAATCAATTATTTTAGACATTCCTCCGCTAGATATCAAAAGTCTTCGGTCATGTCTCAATCCAGCAGAGCCTCGTAATGCTGGTTGTATTGTTTCAGAAAATTTCAGGATGCTTCGTCAGCTACTTGGCAATTCTCATCCCATTCATTTTCACCTCGTTCCATTGTTTCGGTAAACGGCGGTGCCAAGGATGGTCTTCTCAAAGTGCGTACAGATCTGTCCCCAGGCCTGTGGCGTACCCTTTCCCGTTCCAATGCTGCCGTGCAAACAGCACACGTTGAGGTCTGACTTTTTTCCGGAAGTTTAGCAAAATATATGTCTAAGCTGGATACCGTCCAGCCTAAAAGTAAACCAAAAAAAGAAATACTTCAACAATAAAATATTTTCCGAAAAAAAAAGCCTCAAATTCTCCGAATGATAAGTACCCCTTTTCTTATTGAAATTCCGGAATGATCAGATCTCGGAATTTCAAGGTGTTAACAAATTTGTTTGAGTGTTCTGTAAAAGCTTTTTCGATTACGCTTTAACTATTTTGCACATTTCCGAAATTTGCACATTTGACACACAATCACAGCACGGTCAGTTTCACGCACATATTTTATTAGTTCTTTCCGTTTTATTTGTCAGTTTGCTTCAAAAAATCCATGTCATGGAAACTTCATATTCGTATCCATCTATGAAATTTTTCAAAAATTATAGAAAGTACCAGAAAGTCTAATTATAAGATACTAATAGAAATAAATACAAAGAATGGTTAGGTTTTAATTTTATTTTTTCATTTCCTTAAAAATCTCTTCAGATCAGTGCTACTGAGGACAAAATTAGCCATAAAAAAAATTAGTTGTTGAATAATCATTGAGCAAAACAGCTGTTTCTCACTTTTCCTTCTAATTTACTGAGAAAATCTGGCTATAGAATTAAAGGAGATTTTTATGGCATTCTTTGGAAATCAAGTATGGATTCTCGTAGTCTACAATCGTGACAGTTAGCTTATACCTGTAAGCTATTTTTGCTATTATGTAATGTCATATAAAGCTTCCGCAATTTTGGAAAAGGAATGGATTAGCTGATATCATATCATTCCAGATAATTTGTCCTTATTCCAAAAAAGTTAAAAACCCGAAATTTGAAACTTTTATGCATAAGAAATGCTGTGTTGGGGGACAAATTTAACTCATATTAGAATGACTGCAGGTACACATTGCAAAATAGATACCAAATTACTTGAAACTGGTTCTGTTATTATTTCATCATGTTTATCACCAATTCTCAATTTCCGTCATTAGTGCATATGAATGGCATTTGCCCAATAATAGGTCTTTAAGTTTATGATAATCAATTTTTTACGACTAACTCTTTTGCATTTGTTAGAATTTCAAGAATAAATTCGAGTTTTACAGAATGTTATCAGTGAAACTGTGACAGAAGATGATTTTACCACTATTAATGCTGATGATATAAGATTATTTTGTAATCCTTCCATCTATAGGGAATTGCGAAAATTTTTTTTTTAAGAATTTTTATCAATTTTTTAGAAATTATGAAACTATAAAAAATTCTTTTTCCACATCTAAAAATTTAATTAAGATTTTTTCGTAGCATTCAAAAATTTTTGATTTGAAATTAAATATTTTGATTTAATAATGTATTCCGATGCAGTTAATTACTTTTATTATCTATGGGCTTTTTTTAGCCTGTTTGTTTATATTTTTTTCTAAATACATGAATTGTCCAATTAATTTAATGTTTAATAAAATAAAAGCAGTTTCTGAATTCCTTTGGTATTTTAGGAAGCTTCTTTTAAAGCAATAAATTCATAAGTAAGTAAATTTAGAGTGAGAAACAGCACTGGCCCTACATGCCGGCACGTTTGGCTCCCGTAACGGATTCCGCGCAATCCACGATGACCCGTGAATTAAACGAGAATTACGAGAGGCACATTGAACGTTACGCTTCGTTGCCAACATTGGAAAGTGACACACGTGGAACATTAATTAAGATTAAGGTATCTTGAATGGTATAATTTCGTAGATTAGTTAGGTTTCATGCGACAACGATTTTGCAACGTGCTCATTTTATTCAGAAAACAAATCCGATGTCATCGAAATTCTGCACTGTTGAAAGATGATTGATATATTATTATTTTTTTCCTTTTTCCAATCTAAATATAAATCTATAAATCTTTTACAAATCTATGAAGTGCATACTATTTGTCTTATCTTTTTTTAATCTGAATTTGAAAATATCAGAGTTCTTTATAACTTTCTTATTGAATACAAAAGATTACAGTTTAATTTCTGCTTTTTTTCTTTGAATTATATTGATTTTCCTTGTTAGGATTACTCAAAAAAATTTCCTTCATACTTATTCTGATGTTTTTTCAAGGATATATTTCGGTGTTCCTAGCAAATAAAAAAACAATATTTTACATTAAAAGTTATGACAAATTTTGAATAAAATTTTTTAATCCATGGATATAGTAAAATGCAAATTCTGCCGACACTTTCTTGACACTTTCTACACTTTCTGTGAGTCATTTATAATAAAGACATGATGACAACAAAAAGTTATGAACAAGACCAAAATAGGATTTATTAAATGAGCTGATTTCTTAATTATATCTTTCAGATTGCTTTATATATCTATGTTTTAATCGCCAAATATTCTTTGTGCATGTCAGCATGACGTTTAACATTTGAAATAATTTCCTATAATTCCTTCTCTTATCGCTGTTATTAATTTATCCTTTTCTATTCAAATTGGCAGAACTATCAATGAATACGCAAGTCTTTTGCAAAATATTTAATATATACATACATACATCTATGTATATATATTAGAATGTCATATTAAAATTATCAAAATGTGTAACTTCCGTAATTATAAAAGATAAAAAATTTTCAGAGGCCATAAATTTTTAAGATTAGATTCTGCAAGTTTTGATTCAAATTTTTTACAGTTCAAATTTTGATTTGAACTCCAGGTAGAATAATTATTATGCCCACCTTCAGGATGATAAACCTCGAGGTATTATGAAACGTCGTGAACTGGGAACTAAGGATCAAATGATGTATGCAGAAGAACCACAACAGGTAGCTCGAACTAATAATTGGAATGAGCGGTCAATTGTTTCAGCGGTTGGTATCAGTGCTTTAATTGTAATTCTGGAAATTTTAAATTTCATAAATTTTTAAAATTGCACAACAATAAGAGATTATAATTGCTTACATAGAAGATTTGATTTTTTCTTTTCAATTTTTCCTCGATTTTTTTGTCATTATAAGGATTTAGAAGCCAAAAGTAACAGAAACAATACAAAGAGTGGAAGAGCATAAACGAATTGAAGAAATTGAAAGACGTATTCAACGAAAAGAAAAGAAAGAAAAAAAACATCGCAGTTCTTCCACTCATCGGAGTTATCATCATCATAATCATCATCGCGGCGGTAATCGTGAAGCTTACGCATATAATGGGTATAGCGATGAAGGTAATAGAATTTTTAAATTTCCATTTCTACTTAATTATTACCTTGAAATATGGATTAAATTTGAGGAACTCAAATTTTTAAGAGTGAAAGTACTTGCTTTGTGAACAAGAATGAACATTGAGTTGAATGATTCCCAAATATAAATTTGGCCATATGAGGTATGCTGATTTACGGATTTGCCGCATCGAAGTTTTTGATCGTAAAAATTGCTGCATTTTATTATAAAGATTTTTTTTTCAGTTACTTTAGAACAAATACTTCAAATTTTAATTTTCTCAAATGAATGTTGCTTCTTGTGTTGTGTCGGTCATAAATTTTGTATTGTATTAGCCATGAATTTTTGTATGGGATCATTCATAACTCTAATTTATGTACAATTCTGCAATTCCTCTATACTGTATCACTTTTTTTATTTCAATCGGTGAGTTATTACAAAACCTTTCTGGAAAATCTCGACTTACTTGGAATTTTTCAGCGGTTTTTATTTAATCTAATAAACGAGCTGCCTGTGATATTTATGCTGTGCAGACCCAACAACCAGATAGTAGCGGGTTGCTCTCCATTAAGATAATGAAAGTGAAATAAATGAAATCGATCAGTGTCAATTTTTCAAAAATAAATTACGGATATCGAAACTTGACAAAAATAAATTAAAACTTTAATCTGAGTATTGGAACTATGGGAAATATTCAGAATCTTTCAGTAATTATAGTTCCAACTGTAACGCGTATCTTTCAATTCATTCCATTCTCACCAAATGAATTCAGCGGACCGATCCGAAATACTTACGGTGCTGCAAATTGAGCTTATCATAGTATTTGTGTAGCCGCCAACTAATATCCTTCGACTCATTTATTATTCTTTCTTGTCTTTTTTCCGTTGTTTGTTGGATGAATTAATTTAAAAATAATTTGAGGACTGTGTTCTGGATGTTGTTGTAAGTTATAGATTGGAGATTTTAATTTTGCAAACTTTAAACCATGCAAATTACTATGCCTTCCTTAAAGGGATTTATTGATTAATTGATGTCTCGATTTTCAGGTTATCGCAGCAATTCATTATCAAGACAGAATGGTTATTTACCTGCACATGAAAGCTATATGAAATCTGTAACGACACGTCGTGAAAAGGATGGGGTACGTTTGCTACAACAATGTAGAAAAAAGCATTTAAAAGAAACATCAAAGCAGTCGATGTTCCGATCAAAACTATTTATCATATTTTTTCCTTAAATCATACAATATGAAGATGCTGCAGCGTTATTACGATGACGGTCGTCTAATAACAAATGGAAACCATTTCAATGGGCGATATGGTTCTTCGATATCCGATAGCTTGAGACGTGGAGAACTACGCTACAATCCGAATGGCGACCTTCGAGAAGTTCACCATAACTCATCGAGTCGCAATAAACGCATGCATAAAAGTTTTTCTACTCGTCAGTATTTTATATTTCATTTGAAATTATCTGCTAATTATTTTTCCAACTTTAGTCATTTATATGGAACATCAGATTCCTAGTTAAAGATCGTCCTTGTACAATTGAAATATGCTAGTAATAGATAAAGAGATAATTTGATCTCGATTTAAAGGTGATTTGTATGATTCGGGTTCGGGCATCAATTATGACAATCATCATCGTTCATCTTATCGCCATGGAAGTCAGCAGAGTGGTGGTCCGTTTGTTGAATTTCCACCAACTTTACCTCGCGATCACGAAGCACCAATACCTCCACCACATCGTACTAGAGCACCATCCGATGACTTCTACAGACCGATTGCGAAGAGTCGAAGTTATGCAGATTGGGATGAAGGACGTGGCTTTTCACAATCTATCAGACGGTTAGTTAAGCAATGCTTTGGGATGGAATTCAACATAAATTTTTTGTTTATTTACAAAAATTTTCCTAAATTTATTTAGGCGTAATGAAGATATGGCTCGCTTGGAGAATGAATTTCGTGATTCGCTGCTAATGCCATTGCCAAATATGTCAAACGGTAATATGTATGAACGTGATCATCGTCATGAGCAAATACCCGGTGGTTACGAGACTTATGACCGAGAAGTTAAGAGCAATAGTGGTCAACGTGTCAACAAAGATGGAAATACTACCGAGTATAAGTAAGTTTCCTTTCGAATTATAACAATAATTAATGCTTAAACTTAATAAGAGTGATTTCTGGCATATTTATTCTAAAATTGTTCTTCAATCCTACCTCCATTCGTCTATTCTTTAACTAATCTATTAAATCTTATTTTAGTTCATTAATTTTCTCTACCGACAAAATTTTATTCATTCGTTTATTCATTGAAAGCCTTAATCAAGACTTTTATTTTGGTTGCTTTTGGTCAGAATACTTGTTTAATTGATTTACGATGGAAATATTTTTCGACTAGTGCTTCTTTTTTTAGGGAGCAATCACAGGAATGTAGCTACAAACGTGAAACAGAATCGGATCATAGACGCTAAGATCCGAAAAAGCAATTCGCATTATTTTTTAGAGCATTAGTTTCATTTTTCCTGCAGTGCCAGTTTTGTTTGATTTTGTTTCTAAAATCCATCTCTGTAAGCTCAAATATTATGATTTACAGAGGTGTAAGCTCAAAAAGTATATTTCACTGTATTTTGTTTAAAATTTTATGTTATTTGCTACAAATTTGCGAATGTCTTGTGAAATTATCCAGAAATAAAATCATCTTGAGATGTATTCCAAAATCTGACCTGTTTCTTTCTGTCAGTAAAACAAATAGAAAATATCTTTCTCTTCGACTCTTAAATTGCATTATTTCTGCATTTTCTACATATCGATGTAATTAGAAACAAAAATGTCAACTTCTCTAGCCAAATTTAAAAAGAGCTAAATATTTTGTACAAAAAAAAAAATAATCTATTTTCCTTCCAGTACCATACAAATTTTATTTTTTTGCCATATTACAATTTCATTTTTCATTTCTGAACTGAGAAGGCATTATGCGACAAATTTAAAATTTTTCAAAACTTTTTTTTTTGTTGCTGTAATTTTAGCGATAATATAATTGCGGAATTATTGCAATGTTAAAAGGTCCACCGTGACACTTTTATAATGTGACATTTTTTGTTTACAATTTATCGCTTTGCTTTCTGCCTTATCTTTCTACACTTATTTTAATTGATATCTTTAGTTAATTGATAACTGTATTTCTTTTCGTTCCGCATTCCTGTCGCGTATTATGCGGAACGATTAGTGATATTCTCGCAGATTTAGTTTTCTTTTCTAATTGCCAGATAGCTCTTTAATTTGCTCCTTAATTGGTATTATGCCATTTTCGCCTGCTGTTTTTTTTGCTTGAAAATAGATCGGAAATAAACATTTATATCAAATATGGTTCATTCAGTAAAGCTTTGCATTTTTTCTTCAAATATGAGCACAATGAAAAACACTGAGCTCCACGATAAATTTTTTCGGAATTGCACCAAAATGTCCCATTCCTATTTCGATGATTTGAGACAAAGACAATGTTTCCATTTCTTTCTCGGAGTAAAATTCATAGCAATGAAATTGATTCATTCGGTCACTACAAAAAAATTGATATACGAAAATGATTATCGACTTTTTGTGATGCAAATCTGTACAGCTCCGAGACAAAGAAATGGTACTTTAAGACAACGTTTTGAAGAAAAGAATTTTTGAATCTTCAAGAATATGCAAATAACCTACTACGGTTCATGATCAATTACAACGTAAAAATAAGCTGTTCACAGGTTTACCTATACATTTATACGGTTAGCAAAAAAATAACAAATGTTTCATAAATAGAATAAAAATAAGGTCTTCCAATTTGGAATATGCAATGATGAAGTTATAGCTGTGTATATACAAACAGGCAAATTTAAAAATATGAAAACAAAAAAAAGAACCAGTAATTTTGAAAAGCTATCTTACAGCGCATTCCGTTTAGCAGGAATATCCTCATGTTATCTACTTTGCCAAAAAAGATACTTTTTCGTCACAAAACATCCAATTCCTAATTTGTGGACTTGTTTTCACAAATCCCGAAACGCTCACAGACAATTATGTAACAAATTGCAGAAAAAAATTTTTCAAATGAGCGGCATAATGAAGTAATAAATAAAGGCGATTTCTTGAAGCAGCTGTGGAAGAAATGTAAAGATTCTCTCTGAATTTTCTTTTCTATTTTAATGCAATCGAAGTTGAACTTAGACTTGTTGAGAGAGTTCAAATTATAAAAAAATAGCTAGTGTTCTATTAATAATTAGTAAATGAGTTTGATGAATTGACGAATTATTTTAGTCATTACTTTTTTGCTTAATTATCTATTCATTTTAAAAACGAAGAAATTAAGACAAAAAAGGTTAAAATAAAGGAATTACTATTTTTTCTTCACTTCAATGTATAATTTCTAGTACAAAGAAAACATAAAATACCAGTACCACGTTTGCATGGTACGAACAAAAGAAATTTGGAAATGTAATAGATGGTTATACTAAATCGCAGTGCAGAAAAAGATATGATAATTTAAAGCTGTCCGATTTTCTGCAATCTCCTTGCCATTGCTGTTTCCAATTCAGAATGCAAAGCTTCAGAATTCATCTAAAATCATCAATAGTAGAGCCAAAAAACTTTTTTAATGTAAAGTAAAAAATTTTTCAATAAAAAATTCTAATCCAAATAAAAAAGCTAATGATATTTTGCTGATATATAAAATTTGAAACCAGAAATTTTTAAATTTTCTATTTTTATCATTTAAATCTTGCTAAACAAAATACCGATTGAAGTTTAGTGGTACTTGAGCGTTTCGGTGGTGGAGGCGGTGGTGTCTTCTTGGGTAATGATGTGAGTGATGTTTGAGAAGGAATTGTTCCTAACTGATGATGACGATAATGATTATGATGATTACTCAGTGCTATATTGTTCTGTAAATATTGACACAATGAAGCAACAGGAAATAACATCTCTTAAAGAATCACAGTAATCTTATTTAGGAAAAGTTAGATTCATATGGCGAGTCAGAACATTTTTCTCCTATTACTTAAGCAAGCTAAGCAGTTTAAAAAAAAGAAAAACATTTATTCTTGAGTAAGTGCAGTCAATATTAAATGTAAATGAAGTGAATCAGCATGCCGTAAAAAGTATCCTTTTTTCTAACTATTTATATGAATAAGAAGATAGTGCAGAATAAATATATGAATACTTCAGTAGCAATTATTCGATTGCTATTTCGTCCATTTTGTACCACAAATTGTGGTTTTGCTGGTGGTACTGGTGCCATAACATTTGGTTTCACATTTGTTATATTATTATCATTAGGATAAGTTGATGAAATTCCATTACTGTATCGATTAGCATTCATATGGCTTGTACTTGGCTGCTGTTGAGGAAATGAAATTTTCGCGATTGGTGTAGTTACTGTAGTGTCGTCTTGATTACCAGATACATCTAAAAATAAAATGGAAATAATTAAATTGTGCATACAAATAATAAGTATTAGATGTCGATATTTTTGGAATTTCTTACAAAAATCATTGTTTAATCTTTATTTCACTAAAAACTTCAAATTAACGCTTTAACAGTGAGAAAAAAAATTATTGTTGCTATTTATGGATATTGATAAATCTATGATTGCTAAATTAAATTTATAGTATCAATACAAATTGTAAATTTTAAATTCGGAATACTCACAATCATGGAAATCCTTTCCGTGCGAAATGGTCGTAACGACAGTTGGTGGAGGTGGCGGAAATTGTTCTTCATCACTATCGCTCTCGGCAGTACCACCGCTACGACCTCCTGGTGAAGCAATACCATCGCTAGAACTTCGATGGTCAGTCATTGTTGATTGTCTGTTATTGAGCATTAAATCGCAAGGTGCTCGTTTTATGGTACCCGTTATGATATCATCGCACTGAAAGTGGTTTACATTTTGAAATAGAACAATTATTGATTCTAAAATAATTAGTAAAAGACCTAAAGTAATTTACCTGATCAAAAATAATACCACTTTGATGACATGAAGAATTTCCATCATTACTAGTTCCGACCGATAATCTTGATGAGATGGATGTTCGTAAATCGCGATTTAAATTTAGCAAAGGTGATGGATCTTGTTGTTGAGATTGCCGCGTCTTGGTGTTTCGCATTTCAGCGAAAAAAATACGGTTGGAATCAACGGAAGAGAGTCGTGGAATTCCAACTTTTATAGGTTGAATTACTCCATTTGATTCTGTTTGTTGCAGTTTCTTCATCTCTATGTAATTCTCGTACAGATTCTGACCATTCTGCAAAAAAATGTGGTAAATTTATAAATGGAGAAGAAGCTGATGCTATCAAATTTACCGTATTCCGAATAGAATGAATAGTTCTTCGCCAGTGAACTGACAAACCCATCATGAAATTATTTCACATTTCCATTGCTTTACTTCATACTTTTCGAAATTATTCATGTTAAAATTTATTTTTCTTGGAAGATCGCGAAAATTTTGACGAGGATTTCCGGAATTTCGAGGGAATCGCAAAGAAAGATGTAATATGGATGTAAGTGGAACTGCGTGATAATAAGTGAAACCTTCGCAATCCTCAAAGCTATCATCCATTTGTGAAATGTCAACGCATCTTCGGTGCAAACATATTTGATATATTTCGAAGCTTTCACTTGGATTTTCGGATGCTGCAATTTCGAGAATTATTGAGATTGGTAACAGCAAAGTCAAATGAACTGATTTTGCGAGTCAGACAAAAAAAGTCCTAAATTAGACTTGAGCGGATTTTTTTCGAGAACTGAATATTACTCAAAAAATATCAAAATAGTTAAGGAAAAACTGAACAGAACAATTTGATTAAGAAAGTGAATCATGTTGAAAAAATTTTTCTATCACTCTGTGCTCGATAAAATTCCGAACCTATTTAATTTCATCAAATTTTAATTAATGAATCCTAAAAATGTGAAATAATTCTAGTGGTGAGATACTTTGATTGCGAAGCCATAACTGGATGGCGCTTTATATTTTTTCTTCCAGTCGGTAGCCATATAGACTTGATTAGTTTGCATATTCATCAAGCATTGCAAATCCTTCGAATTACGACTTTTGCCCTTTGAACAGTAGTAAAGGCCGGATAAACGAAGCACGAAGAAATGTTTCTTCCACGATTTCTTACCGTCTGATTTTAGAAACAACCAACCTTCTGCTTCCGGCGGTTGTACATTGTCGCCTTCAAAAAATTCCTGAAACACCGAACGTAAAAATTATAACATCTTATTAAGTCAATTATTGTTTAACTGTCTTTCTTCGCCGTAATGTTATCGACAAAATTACTAATTATGTGAATAAATTACCATACGGAAACAAACAGAATGCTTTCTTCTCCAAAGATTAATGGGTAATATTTTACTGTTGTCAAAGAATCATTAATATCAATTAGCAACAATACATTCCGGGAAAGTTTCGTATAAATAATTCATGTAAATAGTAAATAAAGTTTAAGTTAAATTTTGCAATTTATGGCATTCAAGAGTTGCGGACCACTTACTGCAATCAAATTCAATTAGATTTTTCCGCATCACTATAGTGATAAAATACTATTGATACAATTTTCCTAAAGTGTTTGTTCTATCTTCTAACGTTTTTCTGTCCTTAGATGATTTGAAGACGAAAAGCTTACCCTAATTACTTGTCTTTTTGTGTTCGGTGACGGTGGACCATGTATCAATGTGTCGATATTTTTCTGAGTTATAAGAAACTCTTCTGGTCGATCCAGGAATGAATATTTATCCAACCGTCGAGTAAAATACAATTTGTTCTGCGAATTCAATGTCCACATCATAATATTTTCTACTAAATATTCATGATCCTCATAGATCCGTTCTGGAAAATATAAATGAAATACTATAGCTCTGGAACCGTGATACCACAAGGAACAGAAATGAAAAGTAAACAAATGTCAATTAATTTAGTTGTCAATCACGTTTTTTAAAAGCACTAAAGAAGCAATAAACAAAATAAATGATTTTTTTTATAATTTTACTTATATCTACATTAACAACTGTTATTTAATAACTACTCAGTCGTTTTTTTATCTTACATATGTTTTATCTAATCATATTTGAATTAATTTATGCCTACTCTCATTCTGTCCAGTAAGGTAGTTCAATACAACAATTATTAATTTAAAAATAAGCTATAAGTAAATCAAGCTTATTATTAAACAAGTAAATTCGACTGATGAATGAAGTTAATAAATAAGTTACTGATGTAAAGTTCGGGATATTCCTCGACGATAGCATGATGCTCGCTTAACGAGACATTTAATTTTGTGGCGATTCGACGGATACATTCAGCAACCGTCCACCTCTCGTCGATTAGTAAAGAAACGGTAGATGAGCCATCGTCGATGAAAAATTTCACGTAAATTTTTTTGATGTCTGCTTCACGCATCTTCTCCAGCGCTTCCCGAATCTTTGCCGCTTTTACTTCGTTACTAGTAAGTGGCCGAGCAGATTGCTGCTGTTGTGATTGTGGTTGTTGACGAAACTGAGCGGATTCCAAAGCGGAAGAGGTTGACGATTGATTGGGAGAAGCCTGAAACAATTTTTATTATATTAGAAGTAGACATAAATAAACAATTTGAAATAGAATTTTGTTTTCAAATGAACAGCTAAGATATTTCCACACATCAAGACTTAGAAAAAAGGCTTAGTGTTACTGAATATTTCAGAGAAATTGCAAGAATGAGATTTTCAAATTATTTTTTGATACTTTTATTGAATAGATTTAAACTAAAAATAATTTCTAAAAAAATTGGGAACAAATAAATAAATCGAGAATTTATCTGGCCTGGCCATTATATTATAATTTGTTTATTTGGAAATCAAGATAGAAACTAACAATCATTCTAGTAGATTGTTAGTTCATTCTAGTATAAAGATAGAAACTAACAATCATTCTAGTAGATTGTTAGTTCATTCTAGTATAAAGATAGAAACTAACAATCATTCTAGTAGATTGTTAGTTCATTCTAGTATAAAGATAGAAACTAACAATCATTCTAGTTAATTCAACTAAATCTGTCAGCCTATCTAAGCAATGACTTTAAAAAATAATTCCATCCAATCATGAAAAATTATCAAATCAAGAGATGAATGCAATATAGACTTGCAAATTCTTTCTGACATTATCCTCAGAACAACACAACAAGATCAAATTACTGATTCAGCAGAACTAATAGAATCAAAATTCTCTATAAAAAGGCAGGCTTCATAGAAGATAGACTACATTCAAGGACGATCAGAATCATTTTCATAAATATCTCCAGACTTTCTAAATATTGTGATTAGATTTAGTAATCTAAAGAATAGGCTGTCTTATTGATTGTGGATAAAAAAAAGTTGTCAAATCGGTAGTAAAATTACCTTGAAATGAAATCTAAAAAAGATTAATATATATAACATACTATCAACTTATATATAACATACTGGCAGCTCATGCCTTATATCCGCTCTTTAAATATTCAATAATTAAGTTCAAAGATGGATTAATTAGAGTTTTTATAGAATAGAATAAATAAAAAACAGAAAAGTCATAAAATCTGGATAAGCTGGTAAAGAAAAATTTAATTTTAAAAGATGCATATTTGATTATTGCAATTATTAGCCAACAATAAGTTTTTTTTTTTTTTCGTCCATCACAACATTCGCTTTAATCACCAACATTCGATAATTTTATAAAAAAATTTGTATGATGCTGGAAATTTGAATTAATGAAAGCAATGACGTACCATAGCAATCGGTGCAGGATGTGAAAAAATGTTATTGGCTATTATCGTTTAATCGCGGAAGGAAGTTGTAAGTACTAATGACCGATAAAATGGGTTATACAGTCCCATAAATGTATGTCTGTGTTGTATATTGTGGATTAAAAAAATGAAAGAACTGAAAATCATATTTTGTCTTCGTTCTCTTTCTTTCCACCAATTTACTTTTGCTTTTTCATCAGCTTTTCGTTCCATATACAAAAGTTCAAGCAATCCATGAGGAATTATCACATCTGATTTTGCTTCTCTACTATAACAACTTTTAAAACTGATGATAGCCAAAATTTTCACAAAGTACTGAAGTATGCAAGTGACAATGTAAGAAATTTGAAAATATTGCTAACTTCTTTCAATAACCAGAAAGCAATCCTTATTAAATAACATCTTATATCTATTATTTGACTAGCGAGTAGTATTTACTTAAGAATTTAATAAAGCAATCTAAAACGTTGAAAGAATATCAAAATGAACTTCAGATTGAATATATAAATTAATGGTCACTCATTGGACATAACTTTATGAAATTTACGAGATTCCAAAATGATACATCCAAAGAGTAGACAAAGAAAAGTGTAAAAAAAAGTTCCTTTTGTGCAGGAAACTTTAGCATTTTTTATACAGCGATCGTAGCAGGAGAGAAAGCAAACAAGGAGGAGAATTCCCTCTTTGTTGGAAGAGAACGAATAGATAATGAAAATAGTTGGCGGTTTTTATATGCTTACGGTAATATCAACGATGATTCATTTTCTTTTCTAAGGTTTCACAATCGGAAATTACAACATCTTCCCCTTTATTGGATGCATGAGGGAAATTTGCATAGTATGGTCTAATTTAAGCTTCAGTGCTTTTGCTGTGGCATATTTCTCCATGTTGTTGAGGCCTATGTCAAATAAGTTGAGATGACATCTATCAGATCAATCTTTTCTATTTGCTTGCTGATTGAATTATAAGCACTTGGACTATAAATGAATAAGGCCTATTATCAGAGCTAATAAATGCGTCTTCTTATGCTTTAAAAATGGTCAATAATTTTCAATGTACTCATATCAGGCCTGTATGGTTTAATGAAAATTTATGCTAGAAAATAACCGACTATGTCGAGAAAAAGTGTAAAAGTATTCGAATTCAGAAAGCGATGAGGAATTCGAGGAAAATTACTTTAAAAAATGAAAATCTAAATGAAAATTTAACGAATACTATAAATGGAATTAGCGAAAACAGTAAAACATGAAATAGAGAAATGTCATCAGGATTCGTCGGATATGTCAAAATCCAGGTCAGAGGGCAATAAATGAAGAACTGCTCTCAAACAAGTTCCATGTTCAAATAAGCATATCGATGATAGCTTTGCATGGGTTGAATATCATAACAAAATATACGTAGTATCGCAACGGCCATCTCAATCGGTAATAAAAGAAATACTGCAATTTCAGCAACTGAAGGTCGTTTCAGTCTGCTTTATTAGTTTTTTCATGGAAAATTACTATTTCCGCAGCTGCAAATCTCATAAACACATTCTCAGGAGATGGAAGGAAAAATGAGAATTATGTGGAATTGCTATGAGATGCCATATAGAACTTAAAAAGTTGTAATTTAATTACAATCCGAAATTTAAACTGAATGAGAAATAAAGAAAATAGAGAATTACGATAATAGGATGAGAAGATTGTTTTTTTCAAAAAAGCGCATTTCTTTCAGGACTCTATCTGAACTTGACTTCGATCTCATTTTGTATCTTCCGATATTTCAACCATATTCTGGCACGGACCGGTAAATAAAAAAAGAAAAGCAAGCGAAGTGAAGAAATTAAGACCTGAATTAAGTGAAGACAAAAAAAACAGGTAAATAATTAACCTGTTGAGTCGGACTTGGTGTATTAAGTGAGCCTCGACAACTATCAGAACATGAGATAGCTGAGTTTCTGCAATTTCGATTGTTGTTTCGAGATTCGGTACTAGAAGAATCACCGAAAGCTGAATCACGATCAGGGCTCGGGCAATCTGTCGATATGGTGGCTCCAGTACTTGAACCATGTATGAAATTATTGTTATCGGAATATGGATATTGCGCATGAGACTGAAGATTAGTCCTGTAAAAATATAGTTAAATCTAAAATCTAAATTTTTGATAAAAATGGATTTTGCAGATAATTAGTACTAATTTATTCGATAAATCTTTATCGAAGATGCTTAAATTGAAGAATAGATACAAGTTTTCTTAAAGCCACATGGTCAAAGTGTAGAAAAGGAAGGATACATTGAAAGTATTTGACTTTCTCTCATCGTTGTTCAAATTTTGATACTAAAAAGAATATGAGTCATCGATGTAATTTTATTTTGCTGATGTATCAAACTTAATAATCAGTTAAAAATTTCTTAAATTATTTTCTTCTATGATAAATTTCGGACAGAAACTATTCCAAATTTTGGACAATATCATTTATTGGCTATCTTTAACTTTTATGTTAATGATTTATTTTTATGAAACCTTACTAATCCGCATAAACTTGACGTTATTAAGCTGTTATTTAGAATGATTATGTTTTGTTAAAGAGCCAATAGGGATGAAATTGATAACAGACAGAGTTGGCTTTTTAAACAGAGAGACCAGAGGATATCTGGTAAAGTATCAAATTTAAAACAGACGAAATTCTATTCCAGAAGTTAAAAGTAATCCTCACTTTTGCACTAAAGATAGCAATATTTTCTGAAAAACCCCTTCTAGTATAATTACTCTGTTACAAGACAGAAATGCTGCAAATCCAATTTGTAATAATTAGGCCAGCAGGAATGATCAGAGGCTGAAGTTGCATCAATGAATAGATTTTAGCCAACATAAGGAATCAGCTGTCCAGCTTTGATCAGCACTCTTACCCCGCGGAATGGGAAAAAAACATCTGCTGCTAATTTTTGCGCAATCATCATCAGTAGTACGGTGAATCTCACAATTATAATTGGAAAAAAATTATAAGAGCTTAGCAGTTAGAAATATCTCAAAGTCTGAAAAAGTTATTTCATTAAGATTTAAGGGATGAAAGAGTACATGAAATTCATTTTTCACGAACTTTTGAATTTATTTGTTTATCGATTTATTTTTGATATTATCCTTTGCTTTCCTAGAATTGTTGAAAACAAGTTTTGATTAAAATCAATGCTACTGTTTAATGAAAATGTTTTATGCTATGCTAACCTTTTCGTATCGTTGTGCTGCATAACTGAAGTTGAAAGAGTACTGTTTCTTTTGCTTTGATTGAGACTATTTTCACGGGAAGCAGACGTAGGAAGAGTTGGTAGGCCAAGAAGCGCCTGATCACCACCAATAGTAAGTTGTTGTTCGAGAGCTGATAATTCACCCAATAAAGTATCTAATTCCCAGTCACAACTTTCTGGAATTTTTTTGAGACATTTATTTATTGATTTTGTTGTATTGGATTGGTTTATTAAAATCTTAAAGAAAATACTGAATAAACTACAGAAATTGACAACTGCATATTGCTGAAACCTTTCTGAACATAATATGGCGATTAGATCAGATTAGGCATATATTTTCACTTGTTTATTTACCAACTACTGCTCTTTCTAACGCTATTAGGCAATCAATATTTTATGGAACTTAAGTATCCATTATAGTTTGTGACTGACTAATGATCAAATTTGCGCATGTTTTTTGGATGCATAATTGTCTGTTCTGCTGCGAACAGCTTGTCTCGAATGTTACTTTTCAATTATTCAAAGCTTATCTTGTTCAAAACAGAAATAAGAAAGGAATTGAAAGTAAAAGTTTCTGGGACAATTAGGTAATGAATGAAAAAATGCCAATTATTTTATCAATTTCTCGATATTCTATCACTTTCACAAAATGCATTGGATTACAAATACATAAAATTAGAAGTTGGGTATACCATAAGAAATTCAATTTAAGTCCCAGCTGTAAAATTTTGGAAAATTCAATAAAGTAGTAAAGTATAAACTAAAAATAAGAGAGTCTTCTTTAATTGAATGAAGTTGAAATATCCGGTATGGTTTGAAAATCATAGAATTAATCATGATTATATAATCTTGATTATATTTGATCTATATAAGATTTATATTCTATATTCTACGGTTGATATGAAATCATTCCGATGATATCCATGTTTTAAGCCTTAGATAGGAAATTGAATGGATAATTTTGTTGCCAATAGCTAAATAACTTCTTCGCCAGTCCCCTTAACAAATTATGTTGCGAAAAGTAGTTTAGATTACCGATTCTACGATCCATTCGCTTTTCATTATGCATTCAGTATTTATTGAAAGAAAGAAATGAAATGATGCCGTAATTTCAATAGAAAAGAGTACACAAAATGTTATTCAAAGAATTGTTTATTAATGATCTGATACTTTCTTTCCGTTGCCTTTATTAATAATAACCATAGACACTTTGACATACGTCACATATACATATTTAGAGAAAGATAAGAGAAAAACTGACCTTGAACATTCGCCATGCTGTATCTGATCGCGTCCATCTGTGGTTTGGGTGGGATATGGGGACGTTGGCGTACCAGAACCGCACCTTGAGCTCCACCTCCATCATCAACTGCTGTTTCTGCTGCTTTCTGCCGCCGTTGAGTTGTATTTCCTTCTGTTGTCGATAGTTTTAATGAGGATGATGATAGTAACGGTGCTGACCCAAGTATCTGCTGTGGTAGTGCTGCCAAGTAACGTTGTGATTGTTGTGCTTGAGGTGTTCCTCCTGCTAATTGACCCATTTGATTTCCTGATACCTTTACATTCCCATATCTTCGGTCTTCCATCTATGAAAAGAAAATGAAATAAATCCCTATGATTTCATAGTTGCAATGATTTTCACTACGCTTAATTATTTAAAGCAACAATGATAATTTAATAAAAATGCAGCAGAGAAGAAAATTTTATTTTCGAAATTTGAAACTTTGCTCCTTAAGCTCTAAATTCTTCAAATGATTAGAAGAAAAAAAAAAGAAATATTTCGGATAGATTTCATAAAGTATTTACTAGCAATCTGATAATAGGCAATAGGAATAGACAAAGTTACGATAATAGCCTGAATGATAACTGGATTTAAGTAAAGATATAAATTCCATAGCGCAAATATTATTTAGTCCACATTAATCTTCGAGGGTTGATGTAACAAAAATTACATTGTAATATTTTAATTGTCACAATAATAATGTATGAACTCTCTTCAAAATTTCCAAAGATTTTTTAACAAAATACATTCATGATGAAATGCCCCAAAATTTTTACTGAATCAGTTATTTTTTCATGTACTTTTCTGTTTCCTGCTATTTATCTTTCAGTACACTTATTCTATCTCTACAACATGTAATACAGATATATTTGAAGAAAAGTTTCTTCTTATCAAACTAAACTTTTTCAATTATTACACAAAAAGTTAAAAAGATATGATAAGCAGTTAGATGAAGTATCGATGTTGAAAAAAGCAATGCGACACTGAGAAGTTCGCTTTTTGATTTGATTCCTGAGTGCTTTCCTATTCTGTTTTCCTTATTGTCGTACCATTCTGTCCTTATTTTCGTTCTATTTCCTATCCTTCTATTATTTCATTTTTTGTTCAATGATATCATATGAAAGAGTGTAATTCTAACATCGCTCTATATTTTATAACATTATTCATACATGAAATGTATCTGTTTAAACCTGAATGAACCATCATCAGTCTCGTGTTCCCCAACATTTGTTTTTTTTTTTTTTCAGGAAGCTAAAAAGGGAAAGAATAGATAGAAATGATTCGTTCTTCTTTCTTTTTATTAAATAGTAATTGCCAAAAGATAGCAGTCATTACAATATCTACTTTTACTAATTACATAAATAATTTAAAATTACTTCTTTTACCATTTGATAGACACAAATGTAATTACGAAACAATGCAGAAAATGTTCATTGTCATTTATTACCACTGGTCAGTAATCTTTTATCTTTCTTATGATACTATTTTACATTATCACTTGCCTTATTTTTCAAAAGAGTAGCCGATACATTGCATTTCATTGCTGATTATGCTATGTAGTAGGTAACAGCTGACTTAGTATCTAATCATCTACTGCGCTCGTTTACAAATAGAAGGGTGACAAATGTCGATTGTGGATGAAGATTAGTTTAGAAAGAATCAACAAGTTCATCTAACCATTTTGAATAATTTGGGGATTGCTCGTTGTTTCGAATTCCATAAATCAGTATTATTGTTTTTTTTTTTTTTTGTTTCTTCTGGTTGGAATACATTTTTATGATAGTAAGCAGCTGTCATGAAAATGTCATAAGAATAAGCCTTTCCTTTTTCATTCACAAATGGATTTTTGAATTTTTCCAATCTTTCAGCAAACATTCCTCATATTGTCCTTCACGGCTCCGTACTTTTCAAGGATATAAGAGATATTTTTCAATTAATTATGGCTAAATTGTAGGAAAAAATTATTTTAAATATAATATTGTTTTGTCGAAACAAAAATAGAAAGTTCGAAAAGTACGAAGATTTTTTGCGAAATTTAGATAAGATTATAGGCAAGTAAGTTCCGATAATCAACTAAAAAACTATTTTCACCTTAATAATAATTGCAAGAAATAGCATTTAAGAAATGAAACTAAGCCTGAAATAGCTTGCAGCTATGAAAATGGTCAGTGGAAAATAAATAGCTGGTTGCACTGAAAGAAATTTGAACATCAAGAGAAAATTAGATATCGAAAATTATTATTAGCTCATCAGGACGATATGAGAAACATGATTGATGTTAGGAATACCGAGAATTTCAGCGCACTGATCTTGAGTTAACGAGAGTTTACAATTTACTAGTGCTGATACATTTTAGTATGAAACGAATCTTCCATTCTCAAACTTCTTCATCATCGACGCATCATTAGAAATGACATAACTGAATGATCCTACAAAAGAAGACTGAAAGATTGAAAAGAATGTATTTTGTGGGAAAGAAAAGAAAAACTTTCCTTTCAAAGTTAATCATTTTGTACTTCAGTGCTCATTTCACACCTAATATACATTGAAATATTCAGCAGTGTCATTGAAGGCATTTTCGATCTCCATTTTATCGTGAAAAATAAAAATATATTTACTTCAACGAATTTACAATTTTTAAAAAATATATAGTTCTGTAAAATTAACCTTTGAACCTCGTAAGAATTATTAGGAAAGAAAACCGAAAAAGTCTAAAAAAAGTCTCCTGAATGAATCATACATGCTGAATAATTAATTAATTCATTTGCATTTAGCCTATCACTTATCTTAGTGATAACTACTGTAACAAAAAATAGTGAATGAACTACTGTAACAAAAAATCCATCAAAATGAAAGTATGAAATTCACCGTGAAGATCAATTAATAAAAAGTAATTGATTGGTCATATAACAATATGCCCTTTTTTAATTCACATGTCTACTTTCAAGGTTTGCTGCAATTTTTTAAAAGCACAATCAAATGAGAAATGAGATGAGAATGGAAGAGTGAAAGGAAGAAAGAGAAACAAACGAAAAATAACAATTTTTTTTTTAGTTTCTCCATTGCAAATCATTTCCTCACAAAAATTTGTCTCTCAGGTGCTCGTCCTTTCATTATTATTTATTCAATGTGATAAATAAAGAAATAAATAAAGAAATCGATAAAGTAATTTATTCCATTCACACAAATGTTTTTTATCTTTAAATTGGCAAAATTTAAGCACTTTTTTTTTTGAAAGGGCAATAGTTCATTTCTGTTTTCAAAGTTCGATTTCAATAACCTATCAAATAAAATAAGTTTAATTTAATTAAATTAAGTTTTGATAAGTTTTCGAGAGTGAAACTTAATATTTTTTATTTACATCAATTTATCGTTTTATCAAGTTTTATAACAATTTTCATTATATTTTTTTTTTTTGATAATATTTGAATATTGTGTTCGTTAGGAAAAATGAAAAATCAGCTATAATTTTGGAATTGAAATTGAAAAAGATAGAAATATATTTATGTATAGAAGAGATGAAAAAGTTAATGGACATCAATTATTGGATATGAATTTAACAGCATTTCACAGATATTATAAACTTGATTTGAAAAGGATTTGTAATGATCATATGAATTTGAATGTGACAGTGAAAAGAACACACCTCTATGAGTTTTGGCTATCAGATTATCGATTAGCATACTAATTTAAATGCTAAAATCAGAAATTATAAATGGAAGAGACTAAAGACTAATTGAAGTTGCTCTTTGAGAGAGAGAAAGAATTATTAGATTCTAATTTACTTATAAATATAATAGTAGTATTATCAGAGACAGTGATGATAAGTGCATCATTGCTTGCATTCAATCTATTCTCGATGATAACAAAATGATTTCTTTCGAAATTTTTTGCAAGCAAAAAAGAAATTTAATAATGAAGATGTTTTTAATGCGGTAAATTTGGAAATAAATTTTCAAAAAAATTGCAATTTTTTCAAAAAAAAAAAGTAAAAAAGAAATAAACAGCTGATCGGTTTAAGTGATAAATAAATTGTGCAAGCAGCTTTAAGCTTCATGCTAGAAAATGAAACAAAATGAGACCTCATTGTTGCGTTGGTAATGAATGGATAATTAATGAAACTTCTATTTTGATGAAATAAAAAAGAAAATTGCTAATGGAATTTTCAGATGTAGAAAGCACAAAGAATATCGGCGAATAATTACAAAGTACTGAGATAAAATTACAAGCTAATCTAAATAGCGTATGAAATAATGATTTGAATGGATAAGTTAGTAATAATTGATATATTTAGTGTCATTTTACAATTCTAATTAAATAACTTTTACAAATATTAGAGGTAGTTTATGAAACAATAAAACCTCAAAATTTTGTAATTTTGGCAAAAAATCGTAATAAGGCTAAAAAATAAAACCGTTCTCCATTTAAACGAATGATGTTTACATTTTTCTATCTCGGTTGACAACCGCTTCTGACAAATTCAACCATTTTTGGGTTTGTGTCCTCGGACAAATACGGAGATTGATCACTCTCTCTCGCGCTCATTTTTCTCTCTCGCTTTTCTCTGTGCTACAAAATTTATACAAATCTGTACGAATGCTCTATAAATTAAAAAAAATAGTTTCTACAATTCGGAGAAACCATTTATCTCGCTCTTTTTGAAGTCGATAAAATTGATTAAAGTGACGATCTTACTGTCATATACTTACTGCTAGAAGTTAAAGTACCTTACAGTTAAGAATTTTCGATCAAACTTTTACAAGGAATTTTGGAGGATGATAAGATTTACTAACCATTCAGAAGAAATAAAAATCAGCGATGAATTTAAAAATGAAAGATTCCAGAATATTTGTAGATTTAATAATTGTATCAGTGAATGAACCGAAATAAATAAATAGAATCGTTTAGGATTGTCGTGAATTGTCTAATTTTAAAATTTTATGCTTATTACGATTTACAAGCAGCAATAATAATTGGTTTGCATGGATGTTTAAATATTCTTACTTTCAGTGAACTTAAAACCATCAACTTACTGTTGCGTTGAAATTTTGATAGTTTGATAGTTTAACTAGTAAACTAAGAATGAATCGCGATTTTTTTCTTTATGGTATAGTTAAAATCATTAGTGATTGAATTAATGAATACACAAACTTTTTTGGGTTTCGAAAACAGCAAACTTATTAATTCAATAAAATGAATCGAAAGTATTTTAAACGATATCCGTTCTCGTCAAATACGCCTTTGCGTACCTATCTATTTTTTGCCTTAAATCCACTAAATCCAAATGTAACATATAGCCTCAGCTCAAATCCATTAACCACTTAATACTAAAATCCCACCGAGTCAAAAAAAATCTAACAATAAAATATTCATGGAGTATAGCAATAAAAGTCCAACAATAAAATATTCATAAGTTTCTTTTTTTCTATTTAATTTTCTATTAAGTTTCTATATTTCTTCTATTTAAGTGACCCACATGCGCTTATGTCAAACGAGTATTGATCTGCAGATGATTCTTTTTTCTTTCACCTATTTCATTCCTCTAAAAGAATTTTTTCTTTGGAACTTTCTTATTTCAGATCCTTCTATAAACAACTATTAATCCCTGCCCAATTAGTATCATTTGTCCAAATCTAGCCGAACTGAATTATAACATTTAAATAGTTTTTTCTTTTCCATTACTTCGTGTTTTTTATTTTATAAATTCATCTTCTAACTGGTTCCATTTTTTAAATCTAACAGTCTCATTTCTTTTATTGTTATATAAAAAGTTAAAATTATTTTGATGTCCCATTTGTTTACTCACATCTCTGTGACTGATTTATTGTCAATTAACTTAGCCTATTAACAACTTCGCACTAAGTTATCTTATTTACTCGATTTAAAAAGTTACACATAGAATAATTGCTTTCAAATTATTTATATATTGAGTACAAGTTTACTTATCATTGACAGATTTCATACAAGAAAAAAAGTGGTAATTGTCAATGTTTACTTATATACGGTAGTTTGGAAAAAAATTATAATTGATTGACTCCTTAATTACACTACCAATTAGACTTTATCTCGATCCATTCAGTAGTTGTGCAAAGTAGATTAAATTATGATCCTAAAAAGCATAATGCATCTCACATATGTTCCAAAAATTAAGAAATTAGGCCTCTTTCTGGGTTAATTACTAAGCGGCTTCGAGAAAATACAAAACACGTGTATTACTGCTTATTAAATAAATCGTCAGTATTCTGTCATTAATTACTTAAATATATAGCGGTATCTATAAAGAACAGGCGAACATTCATTCATGCAATGCTTTAGTCTAATGATGATTATAGGTAAGGATAAAAGTTGCTGGAGCTTCTTGACAATCTATAGAAATATTCACATTGAAAAAAAAAGCAAAATTATGGCATTCTGTAGAAATGAGAAGGCAGGAGCCCAACGATAATAGAAATTAAATCAAAATGTGTCGTCTGAACTAAATGACAATTGTACCGTTTCGTTCGAAAGTTAAGAGACATGATGAATTAGGAAGAACAATTGCTTCTTCTTCTTCTTCTTTCAACCAATTCCAAATATGGAAAAGCGAGAAAAAGAAATTATTCAGTTGATTTGAAATAAAAAGATAACAATTTTAACAGTTTTAATATTTGAATATTATCAAATTTAGATGCGCAGAGTGAAATAACGAAATTATTTGAAAAAGGAATGAATTTGGGACTAATAGTTCAGGTATTAGTTTAGGTTAGAAAATATCATTTAGAAATATCGGAAGAGATAATGGAAAAAGTGAATTTTCATTTGGATTTTCAAATTTTTCCAACTGTTAAGTATTCGATTACGATTAGATTTATCCTACCTAAAAAAAATAATTTCTAATCCTAGAAGCCTGGCAAAAATACATTCAACAGTAACTTTTACTGGCATTAAATATTTTGCCGTTTCTATTAAATTTTCACATTGTTTGCAACGTTGTGATCAATTTTGCATGGAAATTTAGAAAGAATTTGCGGAAAGAGTAAAGGAAGCAAAGAAAAACGCGGAAATGAAATGAACTAAAAGTGAAATAAACAAAAAGTAAACAAAACTAACTAAGCCACAACAAATTTCTTGATATGAAATAAACAAATGTGAAAAAGCGTTAGCCATGCATGAAACTAAAATATTTTTAAAAGAGCATTTAAAAATCTTGACAGAAATTCCAACAAACTATTTAAGTATTAAACTAACAGCGAAAATATTAATATTTTGGAAAAAAAATCTGTTAATTCGATAAGATTTGAAATTTGAGTAATTCAATTAAATCTCTGTAATTTATACTTAAATATTCCAACTTTGAAAGATAATAGAAGAATAGACATAGTAAGAAAGAAAGCAGATGGACAAAAAGCTATCATTATAAACAGAGAACGTTGCATAATATGCGCACTGCAGTTATGACAAGTAGATGAAATAGATGTTTCAGATGTCACCGAAAATAACGAGAATGAAAGACTGCTCTCATGGAATTGCCAGGAAATCGAAAACAGCTTTGTAGTAACAACAAACATTTTCAGAATTCTAATAAAAGAAGTATAAATAAATGAAATTAAATGGATGGATGAAATATCAGGGAAATTGAAGAAGTAATTTGTCAAGAATGCAAAGTACTTCTTACTGATCAGTTAGATGGAATTTAAACAGTTTTGGCTAATGGTTAGATAGATTTTAAATTGTCCTGAACTAGCTGGTTAGATAGATATGAGAAATTTTGAACAATTTATCTCATTTTTACAACTGTCAAATCCATTTATTAATAAAAGAGGACAGCGATAATGATTGCGAGATGAATCGGCAAATATTTATTAAAAGTCAAATATTTCCTCTATCAAGCATCATGGTATTTAGGCGCTAAATGATCGCCAGCTCCTTGAGTTTTGATCTAGTTAAGCAATAACAAAGAAAAGTCTCATTGTAAATGATAACTTCATAAATTAGGTCACGTTTTCTGTTTTAAAAAAGTAAAGGTATATAAATAAGTATCACACGTCTATCATATAACCTGCATTATCTTTGCAATCTTAGCAAGCAATATTTGAATTTTTTTTAACTGAAAAGTTTGCAAGAGAAATGAAAAGTGAAAAAACAAAAAGTCGGGAAAATATTTATAGTACTGACTCTGAAATTTCTTTAGTTTTTCTAAGAAGGAAAAAAATAAAATAAAAGAAAGACAATTTGACTACAGCTGCATTACATAAAATGTTAAAAAAAATTTCTAAAAAAATGAAGGGGAAAGTAAGAAAGATATATATGAAGTTAGTTCATAATGAGGATAATGTACAAAAGCGCCAAAGGAAAGATTGTTCTTCAAATGAACAACGACAGATGGATTGGAATAGCAACAGCTGCGCTTCTAAAAAAAATGGTAACGATGAAAGACGAAACAGAATTGCAAAAAAGCTGTCCTTTCCGGTCAATAACAAATTTATATTTATTTCCAAAAATTCTACTCGCACATCTGATAAATATCTTTGTAGATTATAAGAATTTATGAGAATTTTTAATATTTTTCCAGATTATGAGAATTTATGGGAATTTTTAATATCTTTCTAAATTATGGGGATTTATGAGAATTTTTAAAATAATTACAATTTAAGTAAACAAAATATATTAAAAAAAGATGTGATAAAAGCTAACTGCAGGAGTGTTGTTGGCTGAGAGTTGACCAGTGGTCAATTGTTGACAGTATTCGTAAAGTGGAGATGACAGTTGTGATGATGAATATGATTGAAGCAATAATTCCAATCTAGTGAAGTTTTGGAATCCCACAGTGCACAAGTTCGAATTATCACTGCTAACCGATAACGATGGATTGCAATGTCCAGCTGAATAATAACGTGGACCGGAATTCAGCAATGATGAAAGTAGTTGGATACTGAAATTGTTTAAATTTTTAAAAAATTCTGCAACATAAAAACGAAAGCGTTCAAGTTTTTTATGAGTATATTACACAAATATTAAAAAAAGAAAATTATCTCGACTAGCTCAAAAGTTTTTCCATAGAATACTTCTTGGCTTGTACTTTACAGTTTTATAGAAAATCGGTAATTATTTCTCTAAAAATTTTAATTTCAAAGCAAAACTCTTTAAAGATTTACTAAGCTAACTAAATCGGTTCTCGAAGCTTTAATCGATGTTATAAAGCATAGATAGAGACTCGGAATGAATCATCGGATGAGTAATAAATATATGAGCAGCAAAAGATTAATTATTCGTCGTAATTCGTCGTTTATTTTTTGCAAACCTATGACACATACATAAATGCAAGTATCAAAGATTGAATAGCAATTTGAAATATAAATTATTCATCAAAATTTTCGGACATTTTAAAAAATGTTTTTAAGGAAGATCAAATCATATCCTTGCAAAAAATATTAATGAACTATTGATAGGAATACTGATTTAGTTCGATGAATAAAATTTCACTTTTAATCTTGCAATTTTGTGAAAAACACTGCTAGTTATTTATCATTGTTTCTCATATATAGATGAGAAAGAAAAACGAATGCATTCAAAATGATTGCTTAATGTGATAAAATGAAACGAAATGCCTTAAAAGTGACTTTTGCTTGAATTTTCCTGGATAAATAAGACAGTAAAGATGTAAAAGAAAGGGAACAATGAGTAATTAGAGAAATGAAAAACATGCAAATCGCCGTAAATTGTAGAATAAATATAGCAATACTACTTGCTTATTTCATTCTGAATTATCGCTAATTTTCTTATCTAATTAAATAAACAATATAACAGTATGAATGGTGCAGATCGTAGTATTTTAACAGTTATATTTTGCTTCGAATGTTTTATGTAATACATTCATTGCTAGCACATTAGAAAAATTTCAACTTCCGAATTATATTTCGCAGCGCAAAAAATCATGAAATGAGGCCTTAAATTTTTTTTTAAACAACAAGCAAATTGTTAACTGTTTAAATAAACAATGTCAAACAAATAGCATTACAAAAGGGAAAGAATGCATTTTTGAGCTAGGCTTTTTTTAGCCAGACTGATGGCTAAAAACATTTTACTAATCTCTAAATTCAAATAAACTAATCTGGAGAAAACAATATCATGTAAATATTTGCTTACATATGTAAACAGGAAGAGAGATGTTTTATTAAAATTCATAATTAATCGAATTCTAGAAAGAATGGGACAGGACTGAAGGCATTCATTCATTCATCTGTATTATGTTAAATGAATTTATTCATTGAAATTCAATGATTTTCATAACTGCAGTTGAGATTGTCCAGCATGTCTATTGCTCTTTCACTTTTGTCCAGTCACGCGATGTTGTCTTTTCAGTTCATTGAATTCATTAGCATGTCTTTCTTGTCCCCCCGTACTTTAAAATCCCAAATATTGCATTGAAATGTTTCCTGAGAGAAATTTACATTATTCCATTCCAGATAACATTTGTTAAATGAATTTGAATTGTCCTTACAAATTCTAGATAGCTTACATTTCTTTTATTAAAAATAAAAGTAACTAAAATAATTTTGAGATTTATAAATATTGAGGATTAAAATATTTATCAATCATAGCAATTGGATACGAATTTTCAGCTCATTAAGAGAAAAGCGAAATAGAAACACTGATTAATTCCTTCTCATTTATTTCATTTCAATTAAGTAAAAGTCTTAATCGGAGTAATTGGAAATATTGAGAATTCAATAACTGAAACAAAATTGTCTCTTTCATCTTACAAATAGAGAAAATTTTGAATGTTTGATTAAACTTTTCCCGAATTATTTATGCAAAAAAAGTGAGGAAAAATGAAATCCTGAATAATCTGAGAAGAAAATTTCATTTATTCTCAACAGAACAGAGCAAGTTGATAACAGGAATAGAAAAAAGATGATTGAATGAGTGGAAAAGTAAACATTCAGGATGAGCAAAAAAAGACAAACTAAAGAGAAGGTACGAACTAAAACTAAAAAGTCATCAGCTGTGCATAAAGAAATAGGCATTATACCTGTAAGCTTAATTTCAAATATCTTCGATTAACGATTGGAAAGTAAATAAAATGAATGCTAAAAATGAAAAGATGAAGAAAACAGAATAATAGTTAATCAGAAAGAATAAGAAAGGAAAACTTTTTTCGGCGACTAATTGGTTGATGGTAACTGATGAGTAGGGAAATTTAATTTAATTGGTTAATTGGTCGGGTACACGAAAAGTTACTATTTGATGAATAGGTAGCAATTAGTTTCATTTTATTTGTAAAAAATTAAATCCGCATCATTTTAATGTTTTAAAATGGATTCATTACTATTATTATTAGTTTTCGGAGAACATTACTCGATTGTATTTCCAATTTCATTACAATTTCATTCATTTCTATTCAAAATGATATTCTGAAGCGGAAATTCATAACACTAGTGATTTATTACTCAATATTGCATTTTCATAAATCTATATAACGTTTGTAATAAAATTCATAAACTAAGCTTATAACAGGAATAAAAGCGTAAAATCAAAATTTGCATTTGAATCAGTTAAATAAATTGTTGAAATACACCATTAACAAAAGATAGCAATTAAACCATTTATGATTAATTGGCATGCATAAAATTGCAAGAATATTTTCCATACAATGGTAATAAACGGTACTTCATCTTTCAAGTACTACTTCAATGTCAATAAATGTAAAAATGTTTTAAATGAAATTTAAATGACAACAATTTGGTTCCATAAGCAACATAGATTGAGGTTCGTCCTTTTCCAGAATGAGCAATAGTAAGAATGAAAAACAAATGATGTAAAAAGCAAATAATATTTGGAAAAAAACACTGGAATCTCTTCAATCATATTCAAAGGCCAGAGAAAAGCAAAAAAAAAGCCCAATGTAATAGAAAAGTCAATTTTTATCAATGCAAACAATAGGACAACATATCCATTTGTTAAAATAACATTATAAGCCTGAAAAAATGACTTTTTCTTGACAGACAAATGCACTTAGGCATGAACACACCATATAGATGCACAGACACACACAAACATACATAAATATGAACTGATTTATTAATATAATCTGAATGAATCTGAATGATCTTTTATCCGTTATGTATTTCTTTATGTAAATTTATGTAAACTTATTGATTGCCAGACTTGCAGGTAACTATAAGTTGTCGAATTTATAAATATATGGGCATTAAGTATCAATAAATATTAAAAGCTAAGAAATTAGTGAACGAAGCTAATTAGAATAGATCATTTGGTGAAATATTAGCGTCATTGTATTGAAATTTCTTAATTTTAATTTATAAAATGGTCAAAATTTGAAAAATGATAATTACCGCAGCACTGCGATACTATGTATGTACGGCTCTGATCGGAGTAAAATGATTAAATTGAACGGATCTTAAGAAATGAAAAGGATTAAATTAAGAAGAAAATTTCCGTCGCTAATCCTTCATTAAGATTCTCCTATGGTAATAGTTAATACAAGTATAAAATAAAGGCAATTTTTGAAAATATTTATTTTGTTTGATGGCTTACTTTAATTTGATTACAATTATTATGATTGAAAATTTTCATCATTTTATAAGCCAAATGACCAAAATTCTAAAATTAATAGCAGAGTTGCAAATATACAACATGTATGATGCATCATTTTACAATCAACACTGAAGACTGCCGCAGAATTGCAAGCATGCAAGTGTAATAGGATGAAAAAGTGACCAATTTTCACTTTTTAACTGCATCAGACTGACAAATAATTACTTAACTGTGGTCAATATTTCAATCTGTTTATCAATTAAAATGAAAGTTTTTAAGAAATGATAATTTAAATGTTTATGTTAACAGTATGATATGTTGTGCATTTCGTATCGTTAGCTTGTCTTACTTGAAAAATACATAGAGCTTATTAGTCAAGCAAATAAATGCTTAAAATCAATAAGCAATGCACGTTAAGTATGCGATAGCAACTATCGATCCTCAATGCTATCAATATAATGAAGAAGATAAGGTTAATTAAGTACTTACACTCATCATCCCTCCTTTCAACTATTCTTTACATCCTCCATATAATTTGCATATTAAGCATCTGACAACTAAACTCAGTATTCGTCAACAATATACATTCTAATCATTATCATCATCATCATCATAGTAATCATCATCATCATTATCATCATCATCATTTAATTCATCATCTAATCATTCCAATTAATATGCAGACTATCACTGATCAAATCAATCGATAAGTTATATTAAAATCATAAGGTAATTTTCATAGTAAATTTTGGAGAGTTTTTTTTCTTCTGTCTTAATTCATCATAATAATCAAATTATCCAATTCAAAATTGAAAAAAAATTGAGGTACAAAAGTTAGATTGGAAATTTACAATTACTTGAGTGTAATGCTGCAGAAAAATTTTCTATGGATGTTATAGAGATTTTTTTAAAATTTTCGGAAAGTAAATTTTAATAGGAACATTAGGTTGCAATATAATAATTCAATTTTTACAATACGGAAATACTCGTTTCTTCCTTACATAGTCATGGATATAACTAATTATTTAATTAGTCCTGAAATGAAAAAAGAACCGAAAAATAATTCCTTCGGAAATTTTAAGAAAATTTAAAATTGTTTATCAAGGGAGAGATAAATTAGTAAAAGAAGTAGACTTATAACTTGCTTACCACCAATGGGCTCATGCTAATTACTCCATTTAAGGTCCTCCTACATGATTTAATTTTTTTTTTAACTTTTTCAATTTCTTAGGAAACAAGTGTAGAAACTTTACAGTACTATCAAGTAAGGAGTACGATTTACTTGTTGGTAAAGAGGTGTTACAGGGAACCAATAACTGAAAAACTTTATGATGTATCGCAATATGTTACAAGTACAGGAGAATGACATAAATCAACTGAATTCATTCACTTCATAAAACAGTAGAAAGATATAGTTTATTGAAATTCGTAATAATATATTCAAATTTTAATAGTTTTTCCTGTGCATTTGGAAGAAACATTTGGAAGAACTTTTGTGAAATTCTAAATTTTTAATTTCAGCTAACAATGTCATTAAGCTAGGCTAACTCTATCAAATCATTGATTTTGTATAATTAACAAACACAGCTACCAATTAATTTTCCTGCAGTTAGGTGATGTGAAATCCCGAATAATAATGGATAACAAAAGATCCTCGAAAACTCATGGCTTTATTGAAGTTGTAAATGAAAATGAAATGAAGTTACAAGTGACATATAAGACATATCGGAATGGAGAACAGAAAAGCAATCATGAAAATGTAATTGATAATTCTAAAAATGATCGGTATAAAAATTCAGAAGTCTTTAAGATGATAAAAACTTAAGAATGGTAGCTAGAAGAATCTTGAAGAAAATGTCTTAAAAATCAAATAAATAAATGACTTTAGTAGAAGTTTACTACAACGGTGCTATTCCTACTCAGTTTTCAATATTTTCTAAATCACCTCATTATTACATCGACATTTGGTTTCGGAGTTTTAGAAAAATCCGTTTATAATTTTTGTTATATCTGCTTAACCATTCAAGAACAAATGATTTAAAACATAAATATAAAAAGTCTTTTGAAATAGAGGCTATTTTTAAACAAGAATCAGTTTAGCACTAATAAAAAGTGCAGCTTTTCTAAAATCGTAAGCTGAAATTAAGCAATTAGCCAACTTGCGAATGGAAATAATTAAATGTTATCAAGGATTTATCATTTGGAAGATCTTTTTCTATCAATCGGACAAAATGAATACTTTGAAATGATTCTCAGCTAATACAAAAAGAAAAAAGGTGCCAAATGTTTTTCTCAAAATTTAATGGCATGAAAATTAGCAAAAATGTTTTGTGCTCAGTAAAATGAAATGAATAAAAAATTATACTAATGGTAGAGGAAGAGAAAGAAGAGAAAAGTTTAAAGTATCAAGAAAAGTTGCACCTATTGCTGTCCTTTTTTTGCATTAATTTTAATTACTTCATTTGCAGCTTTAACAGCACAAGAGTGAGAATTCTAAGATGAAACAAATGTGCACGAAATATGGAAAGGTATGAACAGTTGTACCTTTTGTACTTAACAATGATATGACATAAATCATTGAATGAAACAACTGTTTTATCTCGACCAAATGCTGAAAGAGTAGGGTATTTGATAATATTTGACGTATTTGGAATGAAAATAAGTCTGTTCTATAAAAAAAAAAAACTTTCAGCAACATAAAATTTATACTGCTCATAGCATTTCTATGAGTCTTTCAACAAGATTGAAATGAAAACTCTGGTCATTTTTTAGCCGAATTGATTTTAAATTGAGGATTTTAAATAATTTATTTGATAAGAAATTGATTAAAAATGAAGAGAGGAATAAAAATAAATAATGATATAGCAGAGTGTATGATGATGAAACTTTTCTCTATCATTATCATTAATTAATCTGGAAGACATATATCCAGAATAGATATTATTCCTTTTTGTTTAAGCTTCACTTCAATTGCTTTCAACATGTTTCAAATTGGCTTGACCGGAAAAAATTAAATAAATGAAAAGAAATGTAACGACGGAAAAAAGACATATGGTAAGAATAAGAAAGTATAATTACAGTTCATAAATGATAATGCACAAATATGCTCATATCCATACTTTTATCTATATTCGCGCCTGTATTCAAACTCATAACCATACCTATACATACGCACAAACTATACTTAGATACCCGCACCGATATCTATGTCCATACACATGCCTGTACGTATCTATATCAATACCCATGTCCATCCTATTCAAATACCCATACTCATACCTGTATTCGTACTCATAACTACTTATACTCATACCTATATACTATGTCCACAAAAATATGTTCTATATACCCATAGCCATACCCTCCATTGTTGCTACACTACAGATGTACCTAAAAATGAAAATCTAATTATGTTTGCTGAAAAAAATAAAAAAGGAAAGGATGTTTTTATTGCAATGGTTCGGAATGATGAATGAGTAAAATTCGTCTCTTGAATAAATTCATTTCATTTCAATTTTCTTTTATTTTTGATTTTTTCTATTCTATTTGTCTGCTTTTTTTTCAAACCATTATTTTACATTCCATTCTCACTTTTCTCTCATTCTATTTCATATCAAAATATTTAATTCAGCTTACTTTGAATTAATCCCAATTTAATTAACTTAAACTCCATCTTAGTTTCAATTTAAATTAATTAATATATTATTATTAAATTATTTGCGAGTGTTAGGAAAAAAGGAGAAAAATAAAGAATGTTAGAATGTTCGGTTCAATTGTGGGAAGATTAAAATTCTGTGATGGAATGAAATGATAATTGAAAACAAAGTATGGTGGAAAAAAATCGATTTAAATGATAGGAGAAGAAAGGAGAAAGGGAAAAGACATAGATATACAGAGGAATAGAATGGATCTGTATTTGCTAATTATTCAAGTTTAGATTAATTCAATTATTTGTTTAATGGAATAAAGTGTATGGCAAAATGGTATTTGATGAAAACTAATGCAAGCATAAATTTCAATGATTTATGATGATGTGAAAAAAATTAATTAGAAAAACTCGAATCCTTTTAGGATGCTAGCTCTCGGCTCTCCACTTTCAATTCTCAATTCTCGATTCACGATTTAACGAGTCTTCACTAATATAAGCAATGAATTATTTTAGTTCATTTTGAAATTCCATAGAAAGCGAAAGTGAATAATGAATGTGAATGATTGGTCGAAATTGAAAATATCGAAAAGGTAACTCAAAGTTGAAAGAATTAGTAAAATTTTGTATCATAAATCTAAACTTCGTCTCACATCTATTAAATCTTGCGACAGTGTGAAATGTCACACGTCAACTCACTAATTCACTAATCCAATCAACCTAATTTGCATCTGTTTATATAAATATAAGAGCAAAACATAAATAAATCGATACGATTGAGATCAAAATGAAAAAAGTGAAAATTTAGTGAAAATTTGAAAGCAAAAAAGATGGGATTGATCTATGTATATGTATGTATGTATGTGTGTGTTTGAATGTGTGTGTGTGTCTGTATTTGTGCACTGCAGAAGTATTAAAAAAAGACAAGTCTTAAAATTTGTGAAATAATGCGAAATTAATTAGATGGACAAATGGCGAAATGCTTTTCTTGCCTTAAAGAATTGAAAGTATTGAAAAAAATGGAGGCAAGAGAGAAGACAGAAAAAGCGATCGTGAAATCCAATGAGTAGATCGGCGAAGATCGGCGAAGATTCATAAATTATCGTTTTAAAAATTGTTATACTTTCATTTTCCACTGTGTAACATTAAAGGAACAGCTGGTCAAAAAGTTAGAGCTATTTCAAGATGCCATTGCTGCCACATGCCATAATAGCCAATAAGCTTAATAATGTTGCTTGATAAGTAGCTCACCAGGCTATAATTGCATATAATTAGATAGGCGTGGCAGAAGCTAATAATGTCACTATTTATAAAATCATTCAAAAGAAAATCAGATTGCCTAGAAATTAGTCCAAACAATAATTGGTCAAAGCTTGCTTTGCTTTAGCAAGTTCTAAAAGTGAATATAATGTTATTTTAGACATGTTGATGTGTTTGTTAGGTAAAGTAATAGCTATTTTTATCACTGTACAATTAAACAAAGCCCTATGACAAATGAAAAGCCTTAATCAATAACTTAAAAATAGAAGAGCGAAATTGATCAATTTTTGTTGAACTCTTTTTGAATTTTAAGAAGTCTGATAGATGAAGTTGTTTTAGTCACATATCGCTTGGCAATAACAATGTATTTACATGAAATTAGTTGGCTAATTTGTGAACAGCCAAGAGATGTAAAAACAGGAAAAAAGAATTACCGCTCGTCAATACGGTGCCTTCAGTGTACTTCCAAAATCCATTATTTTGTGGTATATTTAGTAATACAAATGAGAATTTCTGCAGAAATACTACGAAACAACGACTAGAGAGTAAAAACTGAGGAATTCTGAATAGCATCAAAATTCAATGGTCATTGAAAAAGAACTTTAATTTATCTTAAAATTGTCTTAAAGTATCAAGAAAAATTCATTTCGAAATATTCTTTTACGCTTTTGACTCGACACAATTCAAAAGCCTTTAACCAAATAGATGTAAGGCATAACACAAACACTATTTTACTAATTATGAATCAGCTAATTTGGAAAAGTAAAACTATAAATTGATCAAATTGTTAAATGATGAGAATTTGTAGTAATGTACTCATATTTCCTTAAGTAAATCAAATGGACTTTAGCACTTTCATTTTGTTTTCATCGTTTTAAATAATAGCAATAAACTTTATCCCTCTCTTTCCTCATACTATTTCTGTCGTCTTTATCCATAATTTTACCTTCGTGTGAAGGACCATTGGACCATCTAAGAGTTTAGTACATATTATTATTGATCATTGAAGAAATGTGTGTTTAATAGTTAGCAATTAAAATTAGGCGGTATGTCCTTGGCTAGTGCATTGATAAATTAATTTATGGAGCGTTGAATAAATTTGCTTATAACAAGTGAAAGTATTACATATAAATTTCAATGCTAAAACTTTTTCCATCTCTTCAGAAAATCACCTTCACAAATGATCATAAAATAACTGAATAAGAAGTTTTCAACTTTTGTGATTCGTTTTTATTTAAGCAGTTTTCACGTAAGTTTCTTCTTTTTATGTCTGTTATCATCATTAGTATATTTAATTCATTTTTTTTTAATTTCTCTTTAATGTAATAAATTAAGTTAAAAAATCATATAAATAAAATAGCCTGAAATCGATCGATAGATAGATCGAATGGAAGCGATTTCAATATCATAAGGCAAATTAAAGCACGCAAATTAGGTGAACCGTTACAAATGAAATGTATAACTGCAATGGTCAAAACATAATTACCTGATCCTTTAGTCCGTTTCCTTTCTTCCTTAAGTTCTTGCATCTGTCTTCCTTATAGAAAGGTAGGTTGTTTCCTAGTAGATTGATTCTAGAAATCTCTGCGAAATACGGTAAAGCAAAGGAAAGGAAGTAGATTAAATGAGAGATAAATTGATGTAAAATTTAAATGCAGAAAAAATGTAAAATTAATGATTGTTTCTGGTTGAAGCAACTTGAAGTGACTATGAATTAATAAATTATCCATTGAGCTTTAAGACTGCTTAAAACAATTATTTAAATAAATATGACTAATCCTAGCAAACTTTAAAATTGTATGCTGGTAATTTATTTTAGGTTCAGAAAGAAGTCCGTCAAATCTGGAATCATTTTTTGCAAGTTATGGGTTAGCTTAATTAATACAAAAAGATTAAATTATCTAGTGAAAATAGCACAGATGTAGGCACTTGAAAAGAAGCCTTAAATAGAAACAAACGGTCTATTCCTATTTGTTGTCCTCATTAGCTGGACTCCATAGTTATCGGCAATTTGGGAAATAAACGCATAAAATAAGTAATTACTAAGACGGCGAGTTAATTGCATTTGTAAATTCAATTAATTTTAAGCACAAATCTGACAAACTACAGAAACTATAATAAGTGATAGTGCTTTACGTAAGATCAACAAAGTTATGACTTTGCCTGACTGAGTCAACTTTCAGTGATTGTTATTTCACTCTATTAATTATCCAAATTTTTGTGTGAGTAAAAAATCAAAAGTTTAACTTGAACTTCAACTTGAATTGTGGTGAAAGCAATCCTGATTTGTAACTTTATTTTGTCAAATGATTACAAAATTCGCAAAATTTTGAAATATCGTAGAGGTAAGTAAACAATGCTAAAAATAAACGGATCCGTATTAATAAGCTAAGCATGTTCACTAATCTCTATAAGAGGATCATGCAAGTGATGTTATTAGATATAAAAGATTAAAAAGTCATGGAATTTGCGGAGTTGGAGCATTTAAGGATTCCCATAGCTTCTGTGCACATTGTTAACTTTAAACTCGAAGGACTGAACTGATATCTATAAGTAAACATAGTTGTAAGATGGTAAACAATATAAAAAAATCAGTGAATTATTGCGAACTAGCTCAAGCAAATTATAATCATTTCTAAGCTCGGAAGTTGAAAAAATATGGTAGAACATAGTTCGAATCAAAAAGATCATATTGGTTTTTTTTTCATACTGGGTTAATAAGTTTTGAATCATTAACTGATTTCCAGCGACAAATAAAAAAATTATAAATAATTTAGTTGCAAGGAGTTATAAATCAATCAGTTTGTTACTTTCCTCTATAGTTGAAACATTCTCTCTCATGATATATATGTAACTGTTGAATTCATTTTATGTTTTTTCTTCTTTAATTACTATTAAGTTTCAATTTTCAAACTAAGATTTAATTCAAAAATTCCAACATTTTTTTCTTCTTGTTGAGATTGCTGGAGAGAAGATATAAGCACGTAGTAAAGAAAAGAAAAAAAAAGCGTTCTTACGCACAAAAAAAAATGATTTGAAAAAGATTTCGAAGCTCTAGATACACAATCAAAAAGTTAATGGAATTTACGTATTTACAAAGAATGATTCAATGAAATTTAACAAGGGACGGATGTTAAAAAAAATTTTTGGAAGCTATTGTTGTATCTTAAAAAAGCAGGTATTGACGGAATCTGAGAAAACTATTCACCTAGAAATATTCAATAAATGAAGTATTTAAACATTTCTACTTAAAATACAATGTCTATTTACCAATGCAAGTACAGTAAGGGACGGATATTAAAAGTAACCGATGAATGGCGATACATAAATTTTGTCAAGTCAATCAATATCCGTGAAAAAACTGAGAACAGGTGGTTAGATTAATTTTTAGCTATTATTTTTTTTGCAGAATTAATGTTTTACATTTGCAAAAACTTTGTGTCCAATCATTTCAAATGCATTCGCTCCCATATGTGCAAAACAAAACTCATTGGGACTGTGACTATTAGCATAAAGTTAGCTAATAATGCAAATTAAGAATTCAGAAAGTGCTGACCAATTTTCAGGGAAAAGGATGATTGATGAGCTCTAAATTCCCAAAACTCTTCTGCTCAAAATCCACTAATAAGTTTTGCAATATAATTCTTTTGCTCTGCAACTTCTCATATGTTTTTCAGCAACAGAATTTATAGCAAAACATTGATTTCATTAAAATGAAAAAAGAATTATTTAACAAAAGAAAGCTTTTATAGTAAAATTATTCCAATAAGTTTTTAGATAATCAATATCTGATAAACAGCTTAACTGAAAAGCTTTTTTATTGGCGCAGTGGAGAAGCATAATGAATCTTTGCCAAAAAGTCTCTCAATAGATTAATTACCTAGTTATCAATTTTTCAAAAAGACCAAAAGAAAAACAAGCCATTTTTCGCCTGCTTCCAAGTCTTCATCGCTATCAATTTCGCTTTCATCACCACCATCCATATTATTTATTTCATCACTGCAGCTATCATTACAATTGGAATTTTCAGGAATCGAATTTTGTAATATCATTCCTTCTTCTGCAGGAAAAGAAAGTTGAACTTTGAAAGAAATTGAATTCAATTGATGATTTATGTTACGAGATACTTCTAAAGATAATTCAATAAATTTACATAATTCCACATAAATTGAAATAATTGAAAGCAATCGTACAATCTGTAAGTACTGAAGTCAAATGCCTGGGAATGATAGGAACGGATGAGGAACAAAGGAACGTTTAAAAAGCAAATGAATGAGTCAGTAAAAGATAAACAAATCGACAGGTGATTAGAGAGAGCATTATTAAATATGGTATTTACCTTTGAAGGTACGTCTCAAAATGTTCAATATTAAAAGCGGAAGAATCAAAGAGACAAGTTGGAAAAATAAATAAAATTAATTAAAGCAATATTTAATAATTTCACTTCAATATTTTCGTCTTTCTTAGAAGACAAAATCCACACCGTAAAAATTGCCAATTTTTGATCTTTTCTTCAATTTTCTTGAAAGATATGATAAATAAAAATTTAACAAAGCAAAGTGATTTGCTTGCATTGCCACACAACACTCCACAATAACTTGACATTATTTACGATTCGTAAGATTGCAAACTATTCCTATTCTAAAATATTTCATTAGAGTGGTTATTGCTTATCAGGAATGAATTATCTTTTAAATTCCCATTCAAAGTTCATATATCACATCATCTTAAGTAACCAATATCAATCTTTCCATCAAAATATGTGACAATTATTTGTGGATTTCCATTAATTTTTTTGAGCAAAATTTCGAGTAGAATTTAGTAAAAATTTTCAATTTCACAAAAAATTAATAAAAATGAACGTTTTTGTAATAATTTGAAGGAATTAGGAAGAGATGAATTGTTGAACTGAATTCATCGTTCACAGAAAGATCGTTTTGTTATCAAATGTGTGCATCTGTTCGTTGTGCTATTTGCAATAATACATCTAATTAATCATTTCTCCAAATTCTAACTGTCATATTTGTTTAACATATTATTATAAAATTACAATAAATCGGCTAAATGTCAATGAATGAAAACAGACTTGATGAATGTCCGTTGTCTAATTTCCTAGCATTTTCAATAAGAGAATGCCGATGTTTGATGAAAATCGCTAGTATTTAATCATCGATATTTGTATGGATTCAGATTAGCTTCATGCACTAACTCTTTCAGAATTTGATTGTAACCAGTAAACTATAATGGAATTCTGAAAGATCATGGATAACCAAGAACTATTTTGTTTACCAGTTTATATCATCAAATAATAATAAAGTAATCAAAGTAAAGGAAGAAAAAAGTTCATTACTGCTTTTTTTATTATATGAAATGTAAACTCATTTTTAATATGTCTTCTGAATCTAAACTCAAAATTGAAAGTATTGCGAAAAAATGTCTAAATCATTGAAACGATATGTTATTAACAAATTTAATAAGAATCGAAAATAGAAGTTATTTTGGAAATAAAATTTTGTTCATGAAGGAATATTCAAACAAAAACCAGTACATATGTGACAAGAGATGCAATGCATTTGAGAAAAAAAAACAGATGAACAATAATTAGTGGCTAAAATGTGAAAGTCAAATAAAAAACTTTTTTTGTTCCAATAATCAAAAATAGTAGAAATTACAAATGATTAATTAAAATGAAGTACAAATAGATAGAAATTCCAGCATACATGCCAAATGTATCATAAATTCAATATCACGAGTAATAAAAATTGGCTCGATTGACATAATTAATCAATCGTTTTTTAGTACTTGTAAAGATATCTGTTGAGCATTGAAAGTTTTCAGGAGATTTCAGAAGAATAAAAGCATTCAGGTTAATGAGCTAGAAAAGAAAAATAATATGAGAGTGCCATAAGCAAGCAACAAAAAAGCAAATATACAGACTTTTTTTGAAGTTGAAAAAAGTGCATACGATAGGAAAGTGAGCAGTTATGATTCTCTCGATGAAAGTAAACAAGAAATAAGTAAACAAACCAGTAATTACATCAAACTGAAAAGCAATAACCTTTTGTTTCCTTTTTAAAATAAAAACTGAAACCACTCAAAAAGCAAGATAGTGATCGAATTGGCTATCGGAATAGGTGACAAGAAGCATCCAAGAATGAGATGAGGATCCAGAAAGGCTTCCATACGATGGGAACAACAGATGGTGGATTGTCATGTCATGATGATGTAATAGTGAAGAAGATGTATCTTCTCTCTGACTATTTACCTCTGTCACTAAATGAACAGCTTCTCCAATAAAAGCAAAGACCAGGAAATTTCATAAAATTAAAATTTTAACCAGAATTTATCTGAGTGCTTCCTGAAATTGACTAGTATTTTTTTTCTTTTTTTTTCTAGGAATAAATTCTTCTTGAATTGTCGATTACAATAGTGTTGAATTTGAATTAAGGAGAGATTGAGTATGGAGCGATAAGCGCGACATTATTGACATCTTCTTTTTCCTCTTCTGATACTCATGAATACTATTGAAGTTGTCAGTTAAACCTCAAAGAGTCATTTCATGAGAAAAAGAAATTGCAGAGAAACACTTCCATCTTAACTGCTAATTGCGTGTGAAAACGTGTTCGCATGATTGAAAATGGAATGTTTTGCTGACCGCTCAATGAAAGAGACACTTGACCTATTGATGACAATTTATTCCCTCCCACATTTGATTCGTTAATTATTATTATTAGGTATTTAAATAAAACTAAAAATTCTCATTATTTATAACGTATAGAATGTGATGTGATTGAAGTAAAAATGAAGTGTCTCAAAAATTCCAGAAAAGAAAAGCAGAAATTATGACTGATGATAATTTTTAACTTCATCTATCTATTGTAACTAACCTTTCAGAAGAAATGATCATCAAGAAGTTGTCATAAATTGATCAATTAATCAATTGAAAATTGCTATCCAAATGATAGATTACTAATGTATCATTAAGTTCAGCAATGGTATTGCTATTACTACGAAAAAATAATAGTGTCTTCTTCAATGAAATCACACTTCATTTAATTTTTGATCTTGCTAAATTTCCCTCATGAAGTAATAACCTGTTAGCTCATCATTGTTCTAATCCTTACCTGTACGGTCTCGATTTTCTGTAATCCAAAATTTATTAAGATTTCAGATGTGATAAAAAGTTTAAGTGAATATTTTTTGATGATTTCTAATAAATAATTGAAATATTGAAAATATGAGCATGACTGAGCTGTATTTTTTTTCTTATTGAAAATCTCTTGTATACAGATATCTGACAAACTATACTCAGTACATTTACCGGTCATTATTTACCGATTGGTACTGATAGATAACAATAACAATAATTGGTATAACAAACGAAATTGGCAAATGAAACGAGAAATTAACGTAAAAGTTAAACATGCAATAAATAAATACATTTATATGGATAAAAAAATAGCAGAAAATGCTCTGACATCATATTTTGAAGTTATATTGAAGTTGTTCTATTCTGCCTGTATGATCGAACTGATCCTAGAGATGGTCACTTTGAAACCTGACGCAAAATAACAGGCAATTTCAAAAAAAATTATATTCACTGACATAAATAAATTTCACGTTTCTTTTCACTGAATAATTTTTTAGCAAACCTATATTCAGACCCTATTTTAATATTTGTATGGCGCAATAAGTGAATAGTCTGTTCATCTGTCTATTCCATATATTTTCAAACAAAAACTGAACTTCTTGAAAAAAACACAACATGGAATTTTTCCCAAAAAATGAATAGAAATTTTTATGCAATAAAACTTATTGAATTGAATGTGATTGAATATGATAAAAAAGACAGCAGTTTAAAAATTTCTTAAATTGAAGTTATTCTTAAAGTGATTTAAAAATTTGCTTCATAATGTAAAAATTTCCATCATTGAAGGGTGATTTATCTCTGAGAAGGTTAAATGAGGCAACTATAAATGAGCAACACTATGTAAATGTCACCGCTATCACAGCACAGTGGTTTCGAGGACATTTCATTCGAATGTAAATAACAATTACGATTAAAAAGTGATTGGATCCCTAGTTGAATTGAAGAAGAAATGATGACCATAGGAGTGTAGGTAATGTTTGAATGAACGCAGAAAAGTGTTATATTTTGCAAATAAGGAAGTTTTGTTACGTCTGTCCGTTTGTTTGTCTGTCTATTTTACAGTGATCCATTCATTCGTTCCTTTTTTTTACACAAAATGGAGATATCATTAGAACGATTTGCTTAATTTACATAATACATAAAACAGTCAAAAAAAGAAAGGTAGGCAAATTCTTTCCTGTACAAATGTGAAATAATTTTAGAAAATATTTACTTGAAAAAATCAGAATTTTTTTTCTTTTTCTAGTAAACTCGAAAATTTCAAACTAGAATTAATTCCTTTATATTATGATATTTCTAAATCTAAATTCCTTATTAAAAATTAATTTAACTAAAAAAGCATCAAAATGTTGACTGATTATTATTACGATCTCATTAATCATTCTTTCCTCAGTTGTTGTTTGGATTCGCTTCTTTATTATTTATCTACTACTATATATCTCATTCCCTAACCTATCCAATCATATAAGTCAAGTCAAACATCTTTTGATTTACTATAACATTATAACAAAAGATTTATTCTTAATTTTTAATTTAATTTCTTGTTTACTCTTAATTCTATCTCTACCACTGTCATTTTATTAGAATCAAGTTTGAATGATATTTAAGTGATTTTGCATATAAATGAGGAATTCTGATGGATTAACAATCTTTCAAGTACACAGATTTCATAAACGCCAACTGTTTACACCTTGTCAGTGAAGGTCATTTGTCAGTTTAGATAAGAGTCAATCAATCTTCATCGCAACAAAAATTATATTTCTCAGAGTAGTTTGCTTCTAATTTTGCTTAATAACTGAAAGATATTGCAATTAAGCTGAATATTAAAGAATAGTAAATAACGTTTTAGAACGAGTTTATGAATAATTACGAAAAAACTAGTAGCGGAGTTGTAATGATACAATCTTCACTACACTTTGAAAAACAATACATGAGGTAGAGCCAAAGACATTATCAGCATTAAAAAGAACCCAAAAGATTTATCACTAAAGCAGAGAAAAAATTAAAAGAGAAATTTACTGATAAAATGCTTCAACAATAATAAAAAGTGTATATTCGATAATGTTATAAGTTTAAAAAACTGATATATACGGCAGAATTCCCAATGGCGAGTGACGTGTGGATTTCTACGATGTTTTCGAAAATAATCATCAAATTTCACAAAGCCGATAAAAGCTAGTTAAATCTAGTCGTAGTGCAAGTTCGATATAATGCATTTTACGTGGTGGTGCCGTTAAAATATTGAGTATATCCCGTATCAGAAGCTGAAAAGCGCAATAATTACATTGAAATAAGCGATAATCGATAATTTAAGATAATTTATTTGCGGCATTTAAGCGCTAATTTAAGCGATAATCTGCTTCGATAATTACTAATAAAAATTCTGCGCATGTCAACTATGTTGTCACATTTACAAAATGAAAATTTGACAGGACTGTATATAATTCTTTCTGCATATTACAAATACACTAAAACATATCAAGACAGTATTATTTCAACATTCGTTTTCTGTTATTCAGATCTGGAAATAAAGATTGATTTAGGCACCCAGAAATTTTATCGATCTTTTCCGGAGATTTAAACGGTTTCTTTAGCAGAAATTCTAGACTGCTGTTTAAATGACTAAACCAACCATAAATTTCGAATTTAGAGTTTTCACTTTTGGCCGATAATACTGCTCCAAATGTTGTTGCAGTTCTTCTAAGCGAATTCGCTCTTCTTCTTGTTCGAAAAATTTTGTATCGTGAAAATCTTTGCCAGTTAAAAACTGCTGTTTATTAAAGCTTTTACGCGCCTCAATTGTATCGACCATCTAAAACTAAATTAAAGAAATCAGAAATTGAAATTAAACTGAAGCATTTCGACATTAGAATAAACGATGTTACTGAATTTTCTGTTTCCTTGTCAGATGCACTGGAACAAAAAAATTAATTTCAGATAATTGAAATGCCCCACCTCTGATCGAAAAGAGGTGTAGTATCCGAGAAGATCTCTAATTAATGAGAAAAGTACACAGAACAAGTTGCGCAGCGTCTGAAAAATCATGCTATTTTAGCTACACAAATAATTAAACAAATATTATCCATCAAATGCAGATTGCATGTTCTAAAAAATCAAAGTGTAAAAAAGTTTTTACCGTATTTTCTTCAGTTAAGAAAAGGCCTTCTTCGAGTTGTCCAAGATATCGATTGTGTGCTACTATGATACCATCTAGATCACCAACAGAGTCCATTTCCAAAAATAGAGCTGCTCGAAAATGTGACACAATCTGTAAAAAATCATCAAATATTCTCTCGGCATACTTTGAAAATGAAGTAAAATGAATTAAATTCATATGATGCCTCATAAGAATATTTTCTGATTAAAAGAATGTGAGATAAAAGTAACATAATATACAAATTATTGAGTATAACATATATATTGTTTTCAAATTCGTTCTACTTAAATGATTTCTGATTCAAGGAAATTTTGTAACAAATCCATGGAAGAAATAAAAAACTTACACTATGTGAGACATAGGAGCGCAAAGTGCTCAAAATTTGAGACATTCGAGCAAAAGAAACTGTGAATATATTCATCACTAGCGTTGCATCTGAAATAATTGATTGAATATATCCATTTCCGAATAGCTATTTAACAAATAATGGACAGTTAAGCAGATAATAAAGCACACCATTAAGAGGTAAATATAAACGCACAACAATGCCTATGAAGACTCACTCTAGTTTGGAAGCACAACTCTGAACAAAATAAATAAAAGCAAACAATGTTTTAGAGCACGAAAAGCATTGAGTAAACTGGTTTTAGCAGAGAAAGTATGCAGTAATTTTCAGAAAAATCAGAGCAGCTAAAAAACAAACCAGACAACGGTTCATTCTTCATGAAACAATGGTGATCCTGCAAAGCAGCAGTAAGTTGGAAATCAGTTGAAAGTAAAAGCCATATAAATTCAAATATATTCTCGTAACGTTCCATTGAACTAAAAAGTTAACAGTTTCACTGGAAAAAAAAAAAAAAAAACTGAACGTACTTAAGATCAAAGGATTGTAATGTCATGGAACAGTATATATATATATATATATATATGCATACTGCCACAAATACCAATTCAAATTCCATAAAAAACAAAAACTCCCGTCACTCGATAGAGGCAAAAACCAAATGATACCTTTCCACTAAGAACTGTTCCAGGGACAGTTTTCTTCTTTCGGCAAGGAAAAGCTTAAGCTGACTTATTCACAAAATTTTAAAGTTACAGAAGTTCTGCATAATTCATAAGAATTTCAATTTTTTCCTCAACAATAATGCATATTTCTTAATTAGACTGATTAAAACTTATTTAGGAATTCAATTTACCACCCGCCAATGGAACATATATATGTAGTTCAAAGCATAAATTTATAAAAGCATTGAAATGTACAACCATTAACTAAAAATGAACAAACTTTTTGTTCAGAACAACTGAGATGGGGATTTTGGATTCATAATTCAAACGGATAGTTGCACAGCCACTTTGATCTCGAGGAGTTTCAACAAGATGAGAGGAATCGCCTATTTCATTAAATTCTTCCATCATACCACAAGTTGCATCGATCTTTGCTTGCTTTGAAATGTTTTTTGGCCAACTCTTGCATTGTTGAACAGCTGCATTGAATGCTTGCGAAACTTGTTGCGAATCCAATTTCAATACATCACTGTCATTACTTGTTTCCTTTCTGCAAATGATCGAACCAACTCAAAAGCTAAACTTTATATTGATATACAATGATGCTTGCCAAAAGTGTGTACAATTTAATTCATCAGTACTGAAAAAGTATAGATGGCGCAATACTGCTGTGTCAGTGATGATGTAAAAAGATCACGAGGTTCCTCTTGGAATTATCCTTTCAAGACTGCTATTTCAATCAAATTCAGTAACTCTATTATCACAATAATGTATTGAATGCAAACTAGCTGGCATCCTTAAGAAAGAAATTTTCGACATCCACGAACAAATAGAATGCATAGCACAATAGAATAAGACATAAAATCTTCAATTATATCAGAAGAGATGACTGAAAAATTTAACTAACTTCAATTTTTCGTAAAAGGTAAGAGCAAAGTATTCGTCGTTCAACAAATAATGTCGCTCAATCGCCAATATATGGGTATGGAAGTTATACTTTTGAACAATATTCTGCGAAACTTTACTACTCATTCGATGATATAATCTAAAATTTGAAAAAATTCAACAAGAATTATTGTACGACAGATAAAAAATTATGAAATTCTTTTTTTCGAAAAAAATATAAAAACTGTTACAAATTACTGTGATAATCGTATACAAAATAACTGCAAACAAAATTCGATGAATATAATGAAAACTCAAGGATAGCACTGGCGATGGGAAAAGAATGAAAGAATTAGATCTGGCAGAGTTTTCGAAAGAGTTAAAACTAAAGGAATTTTCCCAAATCAAAAGTAATGAATGATACTATCACAAAACATACTTTTTAACAGCACACCAAAGGCGATGACTGGCTGAGACACTTAAATAGCATTTCAATGGATCAACTGAAGAAAGTATGCGCTGTCTCTCATGCAAATCATCGTCTTCCATACCCATTAATTCCAGCAGAGTTACAGTTTTTCCAACAACAAAAACCTAAACCAGCAAAACTGGATCGAAAATTAATTAATTACATCAAGATAACTTTTAAAATCAAAAAAAAAAAAAAAAAAATAAAGTAAAAAGTTAGCAGAAGACAATTACCATTGGTCGATATCAAATTGCTTGAAGCTCATAACAAGTCATAAAATTTATAATTAATAAGCAGACGTACCTTTTCTTTAAGTCCTTCAAACTGCCTGAAGATTATTGGAACTGCTTCATCCACTATTCTATATTCATTTAAACAATTTTTTTCCACCATCCACTTATTCCGTAATTCAATCATCCACTAAAAATGCTTTCGCAAAATTTCACATCAAATATTTATTTCAAATTGAGGAGACTACTGATTTATAATTTTAATTAATCTTAATTCGTCAGATGCACTGCTCGCTATTATTCCCGAAGTTCACTATAACTTATAGAATGTAGATGAAAGGTAGAACAAGACCAATCGTCTCCAACTGCATAACTTTCAATCAAACAAATGAAAAAAATGAAGTATAACCGGTGATAAGATGACTTTATAATATCAAACTGAATGAGATGACAAAATAAACCATATAAAATACAAAATAAAATATACCTGAAAACCGGGATCCACCAATTGTCCGTAAACAAGCCAGCTATGAAGACATTCATGAAAAATGTATATCATAGGGACTAGCAGTAAATGCAGAAATTGTTGTATAAATTCATTAGCAGTGGTCCTAAAGCCATAAATTTTTAAAAATCATGAAAATATATTTAATTAAACAAATTTTCATCTTTCTTTAATTTCCACAGTTTTATAAAAATAGCATAAATGTTTCATCGCTATATTTGAAATTAATCAAATTTCGAATTACCAATAAAATGAGCAAAGCATGTTAAAAATATGCATTCCTTTGAGTCCTTCAAAAGTACAAACGAGTTTCGACAAAAGTGGTAATAAGATTTCCCAGTTGGATAAAGCAACCAAAATATCCAAACAAGTAAACGATCCTGGATTAGACATATACTGAAAGTTAGATATTTACTTGCACTGATGGGGAAAAATGTTCCAATGCTTTCAAATGTTCTGAATTGACAGATGCGCTGGAAAAAAATTTGGCATTTTACTGCAAATAAAACCGGTTTATATTTTTCAAACTGAAACGGCTACAAACCTTCTTATATAACATAGAAATGAGACTCATATAGCTTGCTAATACTTCCGACAAACCAGTGGAGAAAGCCTGAAATAGTGAGTCAGAAAGTGCGACCGCTGGATGAAGCTGCGCTTTTATTTTATTTATCATTCAATTCTATTTTTTCGATTTCGTTTCACAAGATGGGCGCTTGAAATATCTTATAATGGCTCGAAATAACAATCAATACGTATCTTACATTAAAATTAATAACGGAATTTCACCCAGAAAAATCTGATTTTAAGTTGATCCTATTTTTTTCTGATCATAACGAAATTTGACAAAGGAATCACAGCACACCACATTGAAAATATGATGCATATTCACAAAGCACACAGAATGTACGTATATATCAAAATATTTTTCACTTTAACTTATCGCTAAAATGAGAAAAAATAAGTAAAACAAACCTGAATAAGACGATCCGAAGATAGCTTTTCCGATTCATATCGTAATCGGAAATAAGCGTTTGCAATAGGTAATAATCGTAATAGCTGAATGCGTAAAGTGTCGTCGACTGCAAGCGAATTGCTTAATTGAAACTCAGCATGTTTATCGCCGCGACACACAATATAAGTACCTTCGATACCTTGTAAAGCCATCAGCACATGTCTTATCAGTTCCTCTTCGCATAAAACTGTAATTTCCCACATTAAACTTGCTTTTTTCATTCTTATTCTAGATACGCGCTTGAATTACTGAAAATTTCATCAAAAATAAATTTAATAAAATTTTTGTATTTTTTCTTTCATTGCTTGCAAAACAGATTCCAAGCCTAAAACCTTCATTTATCGAAGAATAGAGCAGAGGTTAAAAAGCAAAACAAAATAGAACCACATTCTTTTAGCTTTATCTTACTTGAATAAGAATTCTGCCTCATAAAAAGTGGCCTCCTTATAAGTGAATTAAATTCATTCAGTGATATAAAATTCATCGTCTCCTATGAAATTCAATACTAATAGTATACAATTACGAACAAATTGTAAAATGATAATGAACATAATCAATACTAACCTGAAAGATGTGCTGCTCGTCCGGTAAGCGCAGAAGTTTGTGAGCTTAAAAGTTGTACATGTTTCGATCTGCAAAGATCTTTCAGAATATTTTTCAAGAAATCATCAAAAATAACTTCCAATTATCAGAAGAAATCAGTTATTTTTATAGTTTTTTGAGGCAAACTACACATCAACAGCATAAATAACATAACATAAGAAAATATGAAGTGAAACTTCTATATACTTCAATTATAGGTCGGAAGCACAGAAAAAATGATTCAGTGCGAAATTAAATTGCTATGAACGGATCATAATTTATAATTCCAGACTTTCATATTTCAAGCTCCTTAAAATTAAAAGCGTACGAAAAAAAGCTTTGTTTGCTACTATCAGAACTTGGTGTCGTCGAATGACTTAAATTGAATCTAGTGGTACGTTGTCGGGGTGTCGGTGTAACTAAAGCGTTATTGTTCGCATTTGCTGCTGTCAGTTTTGCGTCTCGTTCAGTTCTCCTAGCATACTGAAAAAAAAGCATTAAAAATAATGTAATAACATTATTTCTGACCGATTTCCTTGTATTCAAAAATTTTAACAAAATTAAACGATGAAAATAAGGAACTTTGGGATCATAAATTATTTCAGAATTAACTTGCAGTTAATTGTCTGGTTAATCACTTCTTTCATTCATTTTAAGCACAAAGCATGTTATTGCTTATGTTTTCAGCTTTTCCAATATAGTAAAAATATTTGTTTAACAGAAAAAATAACGCAAACAAAGTGAATGAAACACTATACAAGAATTAAGATAGAATATGATTCGCTCCATATATTAAGCAGCCTAGATGGTAAATAGATTATACAAGTCCCTAGTACCGGCCTTCCAACTAAACAGTGAAATCGGCACAGAAAAAAGATTCGCTAAATAGAATGATGAACCCGGAGCACAGCAAAGGAAATAAGAATGCTTCTAAAAATCCAGGAAAATGTATAAGTCCCATAAATCGAGAATTCATTTCAGTTCTTTTGAAATAAAAGTTTAAAAGACCGTGGAAAATCATTCGCAGATGAGAAAATAGGTTGACAGAATTGCCGTCACACTTTTTCAATTGAAAATACAAGGATGTTTAAATATTTTTAAAGTAAAACCTATGGAATTATTAAACAAAAGATCTAGTTAGTATATCCTATATTCTACGGTTAACATACCTGATGTTCCGAAGCATACGCTACGAGAAATAGAATCAGTTCATTTGCATTCATCAAATCTGGCCGCCTTTGCAGTCGTTGCACTATATCCGCAAACAGAGCGCCTTTTTTTTCACTTCGTTTGATATCTGTAAAAACTAGTTAGCAAAGCTAAACCTGATAAAGAAATTTCTGGAAAAATCCTGATAAATAAATTTCAACTGAAAGTCATCAAGGAACGGAATTAAAGAATGAAAATAAATATTCTAATAATTGAAGCCCTGAGTAATATATACAATTAAAGATCACACATTTTTTACGAAATCGTTCGACTTCATTCCTTGCATCAATATTGAAAGCTGTACAATCTTCCAAAAAGAAACAAGATAGATCATTACGATCAGAAGCTGAAATCAAGCAAATTAAAAGAATATTAAAGCAGTTACTTTTTTTCTATTGGAACTGATTTTTGAAATATACCACTATGTGCAGATGTTCCGCAAGGATTTCAGACATCCAGTTCTATGTGTGGATGACCAGTTTATCTTGAAACAAAAAAAATTTTCCTGATTCCTACATTGGAAATAGTATAAGTTTAACATTAACAATGTACCGCTCACAATTATCGGCATTACCGACAGAAGTTTCAAAATGATAAAAATTATTTCAGAAAAATTCAAAGTATTAGTTCATTCTTTTGTTGTGAAAAAATATGAAAAGCATACGGTCGCAGTCAAATTCCCGCATGAAATCATCCAAAATTGGATTAAAATCAGATCCGCTGGATCCCATCATGCATTTGATGTCCAATACTGCAAAACTTACGTCTTTTTTCTCTTAAAATAACATGTTTCTCTGCTTAGTACAACAATAGAAAGTCCAGCATGTTTATATGAAAACAACTCATGATTTAAAATCTGAAACAAACGGAAATTAAAGTTTTGAAACAAGCTACTCAATTCACCAATTATAGTAGAAGGGATGAGTTGGTATAGTTATTAAAGTGTAACCACTAGATTAATAAGCAAATTAAATAATAAAATAATTATGCAGAACTTCATTTTAATGTTTTGGGCTAAATTTTGTTTCCACTTCACACCATTCACTGTCATGACCTATAGATTGGCTTGAAAAAATCTGCCAAAAGAAAACAATTCCCTACTTCTATCCATTTACAGTTGGCTGATAATCCTAGGAAAGATATTTTACGAACAAACCCCCTTGGCGGACCTAACAGAGCTTCTGAATTTTAGTTAAGTGTTAGTAAGTAAACAAAACAAATAAAACAGTTGATGTTGCATTACACACTACGAGGCATAGCGGTCATCAAGGATGGAAACTTGAAAATCGAATTTTATTTCCAGACATAAGAATGCAAATAATCATCTTTGTTATAATAAAAAACAACCAAGCGAATATCTAGAATGTCCTCACTAAAAATTATTTCATTTTTTATTTTCACTAAATTTTTTTTTATTTTACTACTAATTATCTGGAAACTGAGTAGACAAAAAAGTTTTCACGAACTGATGAATATCAGCTGGAACTTAGCGTGATGTCTGCACACATTTGTAATATAAACTTATAAGAATGCATCAAATGTTTTGTGTATAATGTATTTAACACTAAGGACTACATAAAAAGATCTGAAATACCTGAAACATTCGATTAATCCAAAGTAAATGAATGAAGACAATATCGACAATGTAGAATCTTCTTATAAAATGTTACCAATTAATTAGATCGAAGAAACCATATATGCATACAAGTTGTATGCAACAACCGTCATGCAAACAAAACAATAAAAAGCAGATGCTATCCATTTTTTTTGAAACCGTATTTTTTCCTCTCGTAGAAAAGATCCGTTTTGGCACTTCCTAAATTGACGATCTTTGGACAACCGTCTCGGTCTTTTTCCATAATCGTACATTCCTTGCAGTAGTAAGCATCACTTACTCCCGAACCTCCGCAAATGACGCAACGTCCCTAAATATATGTAAATTGGTTAAATCCTCAAAGTCAATCAAATAATTTTAAGTTTCTAGAATAGATTATCGCAAGAAAAATCTTAAAAAATTTAGAGAACAGCATATTATTAGTTCTCAAACCAGGCATTAAATTAAGCACTCTATTATTAAAATAAATGAAAAATTATTAGTTGTTGAAGCAATCTTATTTTGAAGTTGTTTTTTCTCAGTCAGAAAAACGAATAGCAGAAGATTCACTGCTTCATTTTAAAAAAAAGTCGAATTAGAAAACTTTAACCGTGACAAATTCTACTGCGGAAAAAGCTGAATCAAAACAACTTATTCCATTAACTGAGAGACAATGAAAATATTGCAATACTAAAACAGTAATCCAAATATTCGTTTGCTCTTACTTGATATGATCCATAATTGCATTCATCGCAAATCCTTACTAGTGTACATGGCCGAACATATGAATCACATATAACACAACGGCCATCACCTGCAATAGTAATTAAATGAATTCTTATTACAAGTAGCTAGTCCGAGTTGATGAAATGATCCGAACTAAATCTGTAATATATCGATTAATGTTTCGATAAATCCTACATCTGCAAACTGATTAATGCTTAAAAAACTGGAGTTCCCTCACATCGATCAATAATTAACTCTCATACTTAGTAAGTCATTTAACTAGTATCATGGATTTCTGTCAAAGTACTCTTTCCGTTCATGACAATATAGAGGACATCCTCACAGAAAACTACACTATCAAACTAATTTAGTTCAGGCATTTACTGGTTATTTTTGAATTCCCAGACCTTAGTTAACAAGAGCAATGGAAACAACTTGAACTTCTTGAAATTTCAAATATTACATTTACCGAATTTGACATTTCTAAGAAAAGTCTAAAAAAAGATGAAAATTAAAACGAAAAAATACATTTTTCGCAAAGTCGACCAATAGCAACACCTGGTTGCTTACGACAAAAAATCAAATCTGGATGATGTTTTGCCATATCATACAACAAAAATTTCTCTAAAATTAATCTGAAAATAGTTTCCAAAAAGTCATCAAAAAATGCAAATATATTCTCGCCTCGAAAACTTTAGAAAAAACATCACGAGAATCTTTCAAGTTTTGTAAGCAAATTTAACACGAATTCAAAAGCATTTACTATAAAAATCCAATAAAACTAGTCATATGATAAAATATTTAACTCTTATATCGTGAAATAAACTTAACATATCTAAGAAGAATACTTTAGTATCCATAATACTTACGAAAATGTTGGAAATATCACTGTCCCTTCTAACAACATAAAAGAAAATATATTTCGTCCCGAATTGTTAATTCCCAAACATAACGGAAGTACGACACACAATTAGACTGTCACAGAAACAGATACACAATCAGAATGTCACGGAAACACGGTACAGAATCAGAATGTCACGGAAACACGGCACACAATCAGAATGTCACGGAAACACGGCACACAATCAGAATGTCACGGAAACACGACACACAATCAGAATGTCACGGAAACACGGTACAGAGTCAGAATGTCACGGAAACACGGTAAAGAGTCAGAATGTCACGGAAACACGGTAGAATCAGAATGTCCGGACCTCCTATGTCCGTCATGTATGTTTTGAATTCATTGTGTTCCGTGTAATGCAAANAATCAGAATGTCACGGAAACACGGTACAGAGTCAGAATGTCACGGAAACACGGTACAGAATCAGATGTCACGGAAACACGGTAGAATCAGAATGTCCGGACCTCCTATGTCCGTCATGTATGTTTTGAATTCATTGTGTTCCGTGTAATGCAAATGAAATCCCATTGCATGCAACAGGTTGAAAGAATTTGGAGGAATAATTGAGGGAATAGTGGGGAATGAAGATGATTGATAGATTCTAAAATTAATAAAGTTTTTAGGGCAAGTGATACGCGATTCCAAAGTTATCCTAGTAAGAGAGATAAGAATGGTTATCAGTGTTGCTATCATCGCCAAAGAGGTTAGTTAGTTGAGATTGTGTAGCCTTCTTGTACTTCTTATCTCCATTCTCCTTGCTGATAAACTTCTCACATTTTGTAACATCTATCAGACAGTTTTCATTTTTCCAAATGACTAACTAACAGACAGTTTGTAATGTTATTATTAAATAGTTTAAATTGCAATGCAAAATATGTGCAATTCGAAGTTAAAGTCCTCTTTAAAGTATGGTTCAAATTTTAAATGGAATAAGCTAAGATTAGAGATTAGAAACTATGGTAATTTAAATTATAATATTAAGATTAGAAATTATGGTAATTTAAATTATCTTCATTGCTGCAGAGTTCACCTTTATATCTAAATGTAAACGAAAAAGAATCATCAAGAGAATTCGATATACAAATGTTCATTTATTGTTCATTGGATATTGTTGATGAAAAAGTATTCGGTGCCAATAAAACTTTGGAATTATATTTGGGGCCACTCATATCAGATCAAAATTTCAAGGTTTATTTTTAAAATTTAACGAAGGAATATTCAATTCAGTAATTGATAAAAACATATTGGTTATAATTACATTACTAATACTTATTTTACTAAATGAATATTTTCATTTTATCAAGATTCAACATCACGATAATATTCAAAGAAATTGCAATGTTATTCAGAATTGTGAGTATAATTTGAATGTTCCTGGTCTTATTAGTAATTATATCTTTGTTTTTAGTCGTTTGGTTATGTAACAAACACTAATGTAAAAATGATTATTGTGACGGAAGTTGGTGATATTTCTTTGAAGGATCAAGATATTCGTTCTGTAAGTTATTTGGTTAGATTTATAAAAAATGATCGAAATAAATAAAGAGCGAAAGGTCAAACTTCAAAATTTGAATAGCAAAGATTATTTTGGATTATTGTGTTAATTTCTAGAAGCAGAGTTTTCTACTCTTACTGAATTGTGCGATGTAGCATCCGTAAAATATATCAGTATCTATTGAATGACAGTTGAAATCGCTCAATACAGTTATTGATAATGAAACTTATCAAATTTCTTTCCTGTAATTATGTTTTCAGATGTTTAAAAGACTTCACAGTGCTTACTGCAACTCACTCTCAAATCCTTTTTATGTTCCTGGACAGCTCATCAAATCAAAGTAATTTTTAATTCCGATTTAGCGAATATTTCTATTTGCTAAATTTCATGGCGAATGAAATTTTCATTTGCACATTATGACTTCCTTTTTAAAGTTATTTTTTTCAGGATGTTAGATGAAACAGCAAAAGAGATATTCGCAACCTAATGGGATTTATTTATTTAAGCTTACTTTGTCATAATATATTATTCACGTGATATGTATAATAGTTTCTGATCATTTTCGACGTTTGTAATTTTTCAATCGATCATTCAATTCGAAGTGATGAAATGATAATCTGATAAATTTTCAAATTAGCAATCTCTTGCGGAAACTAGTTTAGTTTACGTTGATTATTTGAAACTACCTGTTTTTTTTTGTCATTTTTTGCTATTAAAAGTACTACAGCAAATTTAAACCTTAATGTAATATGGCGTATGTTTCTTTCTATCACAGCTGCAAATAAAGTATTTGGCTCTAAGACACTAAAGAATTGGAGCAATTAAGCAGCATATTTTCATAATGCAGTTGCTTTGTGAGAATGTCGACATTTTCTTTCACAAATTTTCATCAAGTTTTCTCTTTCTAATAATATAATTATATCGAGCTGCTTCCGCTCGATAGAACTATATGGTAAATTCTTGTTATTGCTGGATTATTTTCTAGGAATGGATGATGATGATTCTGGTTTCAGCGGAATTGTCAAAATTTCAAACGTCAGCGATTTTATTGTTCCTTCGCAGGTTTGCTCTATCTTTGCTTAAATTTTTATTTAGATTTTGATTACTAAAACAGATTACTACCAAAGGTTAGATTATTAATTATTTGGAGAAAAATTTGTGAAAACCAGCTGTTAGATATCATTTTAGGCATGTATCTTGCCACTTCAATCGCAGGAATCAAATATAGAGGTTCAAATTCGAGCTAGGAGTCGATCAAAAAAGACTGATAATAATACAACAAAAAAAGTAGCGGTTACATTAAATGATTGTCTGGCATGCAGTGGTTGTATTACAAGTGCAGAAACAATACTTGTTAAAGTTAGTAATTACCTTGAAATCTTATTGATCTCTTTAAACTGACCCGATTAATAAACAACTTCTTTATCTTTTATGCTTTTGCAAAATTTGTTTCTTTACCAAATTTTCATAAAATAATTTTCCAGAACTTGCAGGATAATTCAGATTGCTTTTTTAAGGAAAAAATATATATTGGTAGTGTTTTCTTTTTAACGATATAATCTAGGACAAAATTAAGCATTGAAAGCAGAACGCAAATATGAAAAAGATTTTTTCGTTTTTGCATGGGTTTTTTCATTGCTATAAATAGTTTATTTTTAATATTGGATTCTGGGTGTTTTTATTATTTCATAATTCAGGAACAGTCGAAATCGAAATTTTTGGAGGGTCTGGCAAATGCGGAAGTAAGCATAATGACCGTTTCGCCTCAATCAATAGCATCCATTGCTTATAAACGTGGTTGTCAGCTGTCAGAAGCAGCGAAACTTATTGCCAGAACTTCCAAGAATATGGGAGTAAAATATATCCTTGATTCGAGCTTTGGAAGGCTATTAACTTTATCACTTTCTTACGATGAATTTAAGGAAGCGCAGTTACAGCGACCAATTTTTACGGGTGTTTGTCCAGGTTTCGGTAAGTTTTTTTAATCTTATCGTTTGACGCTGCACTATAATATTTCATTCACTACGACAGAATGTTTAAAAATTGATTTTATAGGATTTTTATAAAGTAGTTTTTAGAAAAAGCAGCATTCTGTTTTCTTTATCGTGACTTGTTTATTTAATTTTTCAGTGTGCTATGCTGAGAAAACTCATGGAACATTACTTATCCCTCATATTAGTCGTGTGCGATCGCCACAAGCCATGATGGGCGCACTTGTGAAAGATTATCTAGCAAGGTATATGCTCGAAAAATTTCCCGATATTATCCTGTTCCCTTATGTCATGTCTCTCTTATGCCACGTTTTGACAAAAATGCTTATCTTTAGTAATCGCTTTTTTTGCATAAAGTTGACTGTGCTTAAATGCAGGTTAACAATTATCCTATTTTCGAGTTAAATGCTAGTGTTTATTTCGAGTCATTTTTAACTCATATGAATCTCTTTTTTTGAAAATCTATCAATATTTAGTTGCAAGTTTTGAGAGCTAATAAATAAAAAATTTTCTCTTTATTTCATTTCAATTTTTTTTTTTTATAATAGATTTTGATTTTCAGGAAGTTTGGTGTGAAACCGCAAAGGATATTTCATGCCTCTGTTATGCCATGTTTTGATAAGAAACTTGAAGCTGCGCGCTTTCACACTGAGAATTATGCTGACTGCCGTGAAGTAGACTGCGTTTTAAGTACAGGTTAGGAAATTTCTAAATGCCGATTTTTATTTCATTTTCGAGTTCGAATCTTGATATTTACCTCTCCTACGGATTCTGTATTTCTGATAAATTTTCTATATATTTTCTGATAAAATTTTTTGATTCTTAGAGATAACATTTCAGGAGAAATGGACGGAATTTTAGATGACTATAGTACAACAGAGGACCTTATTGTCTTTGAAAAAGTGAATTGGCTAAATGCACTAGAGAACGGGAAGATAATAAGTTCGGAAGGAGGCTCTTCGGGTGGATACGCTGAATATGTAGTGAAAAGATTTATTACAGAAGCTGAAAGGCCATTGGAATTGAAGAGAACCATTTTGTAAGTCGAAAATTTTCTGAAGTCTTTACTTTTTAAGCCTCGTAATTTTATCTTGATTTGATTTTGTTGCTAAAGGTAACATCTTCCAGATATCTAAGATGTAAGTTACTTTTTTGAAAACAAAAACCAAGAAAATGACGACAAGCCAAGTTACATTTTATAGGGGCAAAAACTGGGAAACTATTGAAGCAATAGATGGCGAAAAAAAGGTACTTTCCGTGGCAAAATGTTATGGGTTTCGTAACATTCAGAATCAAGTGCAAAAATTGAAACGTTCTAAATGTAATTATGATTACATTGAAATCATGGCTTGCCCATCAGGATGCATTAATGGTGGTGGACAAATCCGCGGTGCTTCTATTGAAGAAAGAAAACAGATCGTAGATGCAATCGAACTATCATGGTTGAATGATAATTCAGAAATGGAAGAGCAGTTAGAATGTGTAAAAAAAGAGTGGTCAGTATTGAATCCAAACTGGATGAATATACTGTACACAAAGTACCATGCAGTGGAGAAAAGTGATACGATCAGAATAAATACGAATTGGTGAATTGCTGGAAATTAGCGTATAAGCAGTTCGGCTGTGATCACCAGCTGAAGCACTAGTCAACGATTTGAGAAGGAAGACAAAACGAAAGCACTAATCAACGCTTTGAGAAGAAAGGCGGAATGTGAATCTGTTATGATATTAAATGTAATATCCTTGCTCAAAAGCAAGAAATTTAAAAAGTGTGACTTTGCTTCACGTATCATGATTGCATAAATTAGGTATATCACGTGGTTAAGCATATTATCTCATACAACTTTTTCTGAGAAAAGAAACTGATTAACGTCCCACATTTTTTGTTCAGAATGTGGAAATTGTAAAGAAGGTAACAGTTTAATCCGAACTTCCAATTTATCAACAATTGAAGTGTTAATAACATAATTTGAGAGAACGTTATTTAACCAAGAATTTTTAACAAAATTAGAATGATTTTATCCATCCATAAGTCAACTTATCGTTTTGAAACCGTTGCTTTGAAATCAGTTTCACATATTACGGAAATTATGATTTGATCGCAAATCACTAAAAGAAGTGCAAAACTAAATCATAAATTTATTGGTTTGAACACGTTGAAACCAGATAGTGCTGTCGTGACCGCAAAACCTGGAATCTGATTGTGCCAATGTACCTGAAATCGGGGATTTGTTAAGCACAAATGCAAAGAAGCAATAAAAACTAAGTGGAGAAATGAAGGTATCAGGATTTCTAATCTAATTCTCCAGAAGTTTATTTTCTAGTTTGTTTTCGAATTTCTGTTACATCAAATATGGCTGTGAAGTATTTCTTTTTATTGCTGTTTTCCAAATTTACTGCATGACATCTTCGAATGTATTTTTTTAAGTGAATTTCTTGCAAAGATCCTTCTGTATTTGAACTATTTTAAAAGTATTACCTCTTTTACTTCCTTTTGTCCCATATGGACAAATAACAATTGTGCAGGTACGGTACCCTCAATATTTTCGTTCGAATCGGCTTCGACCGCTAAATCCCAAATAGTTACTTGGTTATCTTCTCCAGATGCTATCATTGTTGTCGTCTCATGAGGGGACCATTCTACAGAGGTGATGGGTGCTTTGTGTTGCCTAAACCGAGCAACGGGTTCTTTGTACTGAAACATACATTAACAGCAGGGATGACAATTACTTGGAAATCATAATCAGCCGCAAATATCTTCAAATCTTCAGTACAATCGTTTATAAGCGCGGCACAGTTATTTACAAATATTTGAAAATATATATTAAATTTGAAGAAATTTTTTTAACAGGTTAGTGGAACCAATTCAAATTTTTTCTTCAGATATATGATGAAATTCTGTATAAAAAGGCTTCCTGATCTTTTAAAATAGTTGAATAATCTTGATAATCCTTGTACACTAACTATATCCAATATGATATTATGAGACTGATTTTGGATTTTAGCCAATGATTTTAGCCGATTTTTAGCCAATTTATACTTGTAAAGATTCATATATAATACAATTTGGTCCTATAGGATAAAAAATATATGCTGCATACTGATTCTTCTTGTAAGATCGTAAGCGCACTAATAATGAAAAATTCATCTTAACCAACCTGCATAGTTTTAAGTGACCATACATTCAAAGTCGCGTCATCACCACCACTTACTATCAGTGGTTCAAATTTGTTCCATGAAATAACATTTGCATGTGACTCGTGAGCATTTTCTACAGTGCAAACGCAGGCATCCGTCGGTGCAGACCTAAATTATTGAAAAACATTCCAAAATATCTGTTAAAGATGTTGAGAAAACGGAATCGTGAAATACTGTTTTCTATTTACGGAAAAAGTCGGATCCCGAAAATAAATATTTTTATCAGACCTCGTATCCCACAGCTTGATACTATGATCGGCCGAACACGAAGCAAGCATTGCGTCTTCCGTGGGTGACCAACAGAGATCCTCCACGGAATCCGTGTGACCGATAAGAGGTTTCTCATCAATAATCCACCGACCACCTTCAGCCATCGTCCACAAATGTATTTTATGCCTAATATCACCAGATGCAAGACTTCCTAAAAATCCAATAAGTGAAGAATAATTGTACTCGTTAATAAAAATAAATGGCAGTTTCATCGATGGTATGCTACTTCTTTTCAAGAAAAAAAAAACTGCTACTATAAATAGTTAATGAGAAATTGTAAATAAAAGCTACATTCACTTAATAAAAGTTTCATCAAAAAAAAAACTTTTTTCAGTCTCTATAAAACTAGCTTTTGTTTTACTAATTTTAGAAAAAACTTCATCTGGATTTCTAAGTGGATGATCAAAAACAAACCTCTACATAAAGAAAAATAAAATAGAAAAAGAATAAAAATGATAAATCCAGATAATGAAATAAAAGAATGAGTGCAGAAATACAAACCCATCTTTAGTGGTGACCATGACAAAGCATATCCCTCAGCTTGATGACCAATGAATGAGAAGAAAGGTCGCTCTTTCGGACGTTTCATAATGCGATCGCGTCCTTCTGCACTGGATATTTCTTCCATCGCTTGAGTGAGATTCCACAGTGTTACTTTTCCTTGACTACTGTATGCAGCACAGACTTTGCTTTTACCGAGAGTGGTCACCTGAGATATTTCAGATAGACAAGATTTGTAATTTTGCGACTTCGATTAAAGTCTTGAAATTATTGCTGAGTTTAGAAGCTTTTGAATACTTCTATTTTTGAAAACGAAGAGAGATTACTGAAATGACGAAATGATATCAAAATACAGTAAATGATGCCTCAATATATCCTCATTTCAGAAATGATTTCACTAAAATCAGAATTAAGCGTACTTTTACACGATTGACGATGCCAATATGTGGAACAGCTACAGCGTGGAGCTTTGGTTCTTTGTTTTGAGCATTTTCTTCAAGATCGTCTTCGCTATCTCCATCATCTGAAGCAAAGAAAAGAAATCATTTTTATTATTAAATTATCAGCTTATCGAAACATAACTAGAGTGTTCAAACACCTGAGTTAGACCAACATTACATTATACTATTTCATAATTGGAAAAAGTTTAGAGAAACCCAGAAGCGAAAATATGGCAACAATTCTAACCATTTACATTATTTCCAAATGCATAGCTAATAAAAAGCATATCAAGGGAATCATCCATATATATCATAACGTTTCCTTTCTCAACATATATATCATTGAAAACTGTTCATGCAAATCTAGATTGAACAATTTTTAATATAATAACAAAACCTTCGATTGCATTCAAATTTGACAGCTTCATCACAATTAATTCGTTGTTAGTTGATTTCTCAGCTTGCGTTCCGCCGACCAAATAACAGCTCATTGGAAAATCAGTACGATTATCACCAAGATCATCAGTAATTATGTCGAAACTAAGGCAAGGCCATCCTTAAAGCAAGATTATTGCATGAACAGTTATGTAAGCATAAATGAAATCTGCTTATCCAAACATCTGTTAACTTTCTCTGTATTTCTTTAAAAAAAAAAAAAAAATGATCTGCACTCAATCACAAGTCCCTAAAATACCTGCTTAGGTTCTGGCATTCGACTGTCTATCTTTCGCTTGATTAAATGATAATTAATTCCAAGTAAAATGAATGAATCTGAGTAAATGTAACTAATATTACTTGTTTCAAAACTGTGATATAATCGATATGCTTCAGGATCAAAATCCCAATCTTCATCTTCACGTAATGGACGACTCACGCCAGGGATGTAAACCTTAATTTTAGTTGCTTTAAAATAAAAAACACAACGAAAAAAGAAACAAACAAACAAACAAACTTTAAAACTGCTCATTTTAAAACAAACCTTATGATAGTTCATTTTCCTTACCACAAAAAGTTTTTAATAAATTTTTTGAGGGAAGCTATTTTTCATCAATTAAAACAAATTTAATAGACTATTAATAGAAATTCTACTTGTTGAATTTCAATATAAATACTTGGATATCCAATAACCTTTTTCTTTGCATTTTTTCTTTTTTCTCTTTCTTCCTCATCACCCATCATTTCTACTTCATTATACCGTTCCGCTGAATCATCATCCATCCTGCAACCTTTTTATGATATGAAAAGATCATCATTTGCTCAAATTTATGCCTTCCTATTTTCCAACATCGAATTCTGATAAATCCGCAAATATTCGCAAAAATAGGAATTAAAATTATCAAACTAATCAATGCAGAAAGCAAGATAAAATCCCTAACATGCAGAAAGTAAGCCAAAATCCGTAATCTGATACGGATCACCCAAGTATTCCGTGATTGACGTCAACTCCCCCTTGCAAAACTTCTCCCGTGACCTTATCACACGAAATCATTTCGTTATGTTACGATGAAAACGCTGATCCCAATGGTGTATTCCGTAAAATGTGTGAGGCGCGTAATTAGTTTAAGCGTTTAATACAGTAACAATTTCTCGTCCTTAAATTTATCCAAAATTTCATTCAAAGTATTGAAATAAAAGAATTTTTGCAAACTTAGGAGAGAGAGAGAGAGAGAGAGGAAAAATTTCCTTAATTTAAGGATATTGAAAAAATGCTGAAATATTTATAATTTGAAAGTCAACTTTCAAGTTAGATTGATTAATTGCAATTGTTGGCATAAATTATTTTCTGCAAATATTACAGTAAGAATGGGAAAAAGAAAATAGGAAAATGGTACCATACCAAACTGCATACAGTATGCATAGATATGTATGTGGGAATCATCCTGTTTGGTGAAGTCCAACAAAAGACTTTTTAGATGCATGTAAGCACCTGGAATTGATTCCTCTCTCTCTCTCTCAGTAAGGATGAATTATTATACAGTTATGTTGCAAATGAGGGAGTTATATTCTATTTCTAATTTGTTTTCAGAACAACAATCATAGCTATTACTACATGCAGTATTTTTGTATTTTAAGAATGATAAATTGCAATAAGTCTGAATATTTTGAAATTTCATACTCCTTAAGAGAAATTTCTTAAACCCGAAGTTTCACCAGGAACCGGGAAAAAACATTTCAAATAAGATATTGTATTTGATGAAGGAAGAAGTTACTTTCAAATGCACTTTCAGTTACGGAATTAAAATTTAATCAACTATTTCTGTTCCCCAAACTTGCCAGGTCAATCTCCCAGTATAATCCGATTTGTAAGAATTGCTCTATTACTACTATATCTTTAGCTAAGACATAAATCCCAATAAAATACTTTGGCCAATAAGATTGATATAGGAAAGAAGAACTGAACCATCGATCATCCAGTGTCCTCAAATACTATGCTACCTTTCCAATTAAAACTTTTCCCAACCAAAATGAGGTGAATGAATGGAAATTTTAAATTTAAAAAAAAAATTTTATTCTCAGAATGCCTTTTCAACAATGCAGTAAATTGAAATGTATACTTTTCACAGTCAATTTAAACTTATAAAAAAAATGAAAAAAAGAATTGCAATAGGAAGAATTTATTTTGTAGAATTTAAAATTAAAAGGTCAAAATATGAAAAATTTTGCATTACATTTCTTTTTAATGATATTAAAATGTCATAAACTAACATGTTATTAACAAGTACATATATATCTTTACACAACTATCCAATGATGATACATGAAAAATATACTGTTCAAAGACTGAATTAGATTATTTTGCTAAATATCTCAATAATTGGTCATTTGGTCAAAGGAGTTAATGTTTATGTTGTGGTCTCTATATAGTTGGATTAAATAATGACCAAGGAGTTAATATGTTTGTACTAAGTGTTATATCGTTTACATAACAATAACATATATATATCGACTTACAAGTATACATTCCTTTTTCATTTTAATTTTGCATAATGCATTTATTTGTCCATATCTGTTTGTTGATTTAAATGGTTCGCTGCGGGCATTCGGTGTTCGTACCAGCTGAAATAAATAAATTTTCTTCTTCCTGGCTCCTCCATACCATCAAGAATGTGTGTGTGTGTGTGTGTGTATGTACATAGTATTTATTGTACATTTGTATGTATTTATGCATGCAATGGAATGGTATTTGAAGATAGCTTGCTCCGTTGTTCAAATCTAATTTGTTATTTTTTTTCTTAATCTTAAATCATTAAAACTTTATTTTTTTTAACTCTATTTCCTATATTATCCTTAGATATGTATGTAATGTCATAGCTTATAATAGTTTTGTTGTAAGAATGAAATATATTGTTCATACAATTGCTAGAGGAAAAAAGTCAATCTGTTCTTATCTTTCCATATTTATATTTATATTTTATTTATTTAGATAAAATATATTTATATTTTATTTATATTTAATTTTACATATTTATATTTATATTGAAATTTATGAACAAAATAAATTCTCTCATATTTATGCTTATATTTCTATTCTGTCTTTTCATATTCCATACTTATATTTTATTTTTTTCCGGAATCGATGATAGAATTTATTTTTGTTCATAAATTTCACTAAGAACAGATCTGAAATATAAATTAAAAACGCTGAAAATTAGTTAACAAATAAGATTTTCCGTAGTAGCAAGCTATTTGTTAAATCTTCTGAATATAAAATATGCTTGAAGAAGAAATGATACTATTTGTACTGTATCAAAATGACCGTTTTTATAAAAAAATGAAAGCTTAGATTAAATTAACTGTTCAGAACATTGATCAATATGGTGTTCAGTACTATTTTGATTTGTGGAAATTTATGAGGAATGAATTTTTGCAAATGTTATGATTTATTCTTGAAAAGATGGAAAAAACCCGTCAATTTTTCCCAGTATTAAAAATAATTTCTCAAGGACATTTAATTTTTTCATTGCGTTCAAATTTGTCCGAATCATTGTTGAAAAATAATATTTATCAAGAATTATTTTCTCCTCATCTTACTATACATTGAATTAATCTTTCTGTTAATTCTTCAAGGATTATAATTGCAAAATAAAAACTTTATTTTAGTTTCACATGTCAGTTCAGTTTTCAGATTGTTCGAAACTGAAACACTGACCAATATGATGTTCAGTACTATTTTGATTTGTGGAAATTTATGAGGAATGAATTTTTGCAAATGTTATGATTTATTCTTGAAAAAATGGAAAAAAAACCGTCAAGAATGGGGTCAAATTCGATAATGATGTAAGATTGAGATGTGTTTTTGTTAGATCTATAAAAATACAGATTAAACTTTTAATGTTTCTATAAATGGAGGATTGAAAATAAAAGGAATTGAAGTAAATAATCAGTGAAGAAGCTTCTGAGTTTACAGAAATGTAGCTACCCTCTAATCCTGAATTCCTGTGACCCTGAACTTTTCCACTAACTTGAGGCCATATTGATAGGTAGGCTTGGAAGGCTGTAAATTCATTAAATTGATGATAGTATCAGAAGTTTTTTATGCAATCACTAGTGAGAAGACACAGTTCACCCTGTTGACGCTATCTACAGGTTTACATTCCATGGTTCAAGTACTGCATCCTATAGATAACTGCACTCGCTAAACATTAGATTCCTGTCTTTCTGAAAAAATTCCTTCTTTTTTTCCTCTACCATTCTCTCATCCAGTTTCCACTCTTTTCATTCATGTTCTATTCACCGTATATGCTTTAGTGCTCCTTACTTGACTGTTACTTTTTTTTCGCAAAAAATTTCCAACAAGTTTTTTGAACTGATTAGAACTGATCAAATGTTTGATGCATAAGTAAACGAAATTTCAGAAATTAGAAGTTTCTGATCTGTAAAGTTATACGTGTCATTCAACTAATCATTGCAAGAAACTATAGAAGTAGAATTTACTTGTTGGCAATCAGGATGAGATTTTCAAATGAGAAATAATATAAATATCACTGGGATCTCTAGAGTATTATTGCAGTGACCTCGAAGTCTTCATGGGTCCTGATGTGTGTTGACGAAGAAATTCCGCGCATCTCTATCATTGATTTTATACCATTCTTACCGTTATTATACAATGTAATTGCAAACACTGACTATCTATCATATCATATTATATTTGTGTTTGGAAGCATTAATCGAATTTTGTTGTGCAAAAAAAAAAAATTTGATTTAACAACAATTTATGATTATTTAGGCTTTTTCCTTACTCTTCTAGTACATATGCTGCACTTTTGAATCAAATTTTCAAGGTTTTCTTCTCTTGATCATTTAACAAAATTTCGCTACTAAATAAAATTCTATTGGAGAAGTAAAATGAAAACTGTCAAATGACATAGGTACTTCCATTTTATATTCGTGCAGCACAGTTATAAAGGAATTCATTTCATTTTAAAAACACATTTTTGGTTTCTGAGGGAGTGGAGTGTTTTTTTTTTTTTTCATACGGACTATTTACTTATATGGTTTAGAAATGAATATATGTTAAGAGTGATTTTAGAACAGAAATGAACATTGTTCAAAATATCATTTCATTGAATTAGTTTGTGTCCGCCTATTACGGAACAATCGCTTTTTTAAGTGAGTTTTCACAAATATCTCCTGGTACTCGTTGATAAATGCATGACATCAAGAACAGTTTTTGTCGTATGCTCTGCCATATGTGCTGTTTCAAATTTCTGTAATAATTTTCTTATGGTTAGATACTTGATATGGGAATTGACAAATTTCAACTTTACAGGGTGGCATTATTCCGTTTTTGGATCTATTAGTATTAATTGTCAATTGGCAAATCGATGATTTTTCTATGAATGAAAAAGAATTCTTTTCGCATTTTTTTTCCTATTCTAATTGAAATATGTGGTAGTAATTCGGGCATTTATAACTTTGTATTAAATTTGTTTCAAAAAAAAGAGCAATTATGAAAAATGTGCCAAATAAACGAAATATTATGTCATTTCTCATTGAAAGACCAGTTGGAATGACTTATGATATCTTTTAGCATGCCATTTTCAAAACGTACGGCAAAAAACTGCCTCATTTGGGTCTTTTATCTGTTTCTAATGGATGCTGCCATTGCTGCATATTATTTTCTAATTATCATTAAGGATAGTTTTTTTTTCATTCTTCGCATTATCATCAATTAATTATTGCAATCATGCAAAAATGAGCATTTTAACCAAATGGTCTTTAATCTTTAGGACTTAAATTATAAGATTGATAGTAAGGGGAAAATATTGGTGCAAAAGTTTTCCTGAAGTCAGAACTACAAATATACTAATATCCTTTGTAACATGTTTTCCAGAAATTAGCATTACGAAAACTTGGTTCAGAAAATTTCATTTTTAAACGAACAAAACTGAGAAATGATTGCTAATCAATGAATGAATGGAAATGAAAGGATAGATAAGGCGGATTTGAGAATATTTATTTTTTAATCTTTAGATGGCTTGAGAATTTGCGAGTTGGATGCTATGATCAAATTCTTTAGATTTTTTGTATAGCACAACAACAAATAATCAAAGATTTATTGTAATATTGACTAATCGTTTAAATTTCCTTATGAAAAAAAACCAAAGTACATTTAAAAGATGACTAATATTAGCTAGAAAATCATTTTACTGACTTCTGTAACATTGTATAACAACAATAAAAATGCTTCAAATAATAAGAGGAAACGTACTCTAACAGACAGTAACTTGCACTGTTGGTTTAGAAAGACTCTTTCTGACGTCTTCATCACTTCTAGTTCCCATACGTCGCCATCATATCTTCTAATTAATAACCATATACGAAGAATGAAACTTTCTCGCATAGCTCAGCCTATCTCATAACAAAAAAGCGACAATAAGACCTGCCAAATTGCTCAAAGTTAATTACGTCGAGCTAATTTGAAATTTTTAATTTACCTGCGGAAGGATTGTTTGTAATTCTCGAGAAGATCGAGTTATCCTTCCGTAGATTCCGTTTGATCTGTGAAACGAATACAAAAAGAATCTACGTGTTTCTCTGTAAGAGAATAATATTTCGTTCATATATCAAATTTTTGGGCGATTCACTGTCACTGTAAGCAAGTTTCCCGCCTTTGCATTCATTGATTTCCACTGGCTTCTATTTTGTTGAAACAATGAAATGTCAACTTTTGTCACAAAAACCACTGTGTTCAACAATGAGAGGTGCATAGCAAAACACAAGTTTCTAATAAAATCTTGAATGAAATTATGGCTGAAGGAAAGATGGGCCACATTCATATTTTTAATGAAGAGATTAAGTAATAAAATGAATTGGGAAATCACTGATCAATTCTTCGATTATTTTGAGGCTCGGATTATTTGTTTAAAAATTATTAGATATTTTTTTAACTAAGGATTGAGACCTTTTTTTAAGATTTCGTTAACTAAGAAATTTCTTAATTCTGAAAATTTTTCTTAATTTTTTATTAAGAAAATAGTATTTTTTTTTTTCTTAATTCTGAAATTAAGAAAATTGAGTAGGAAATTATACTTGGCATACTGAAAGTGAAGAATCAATTTCATATCTTTAATTTTTTCTTAACATAATCAAGTGATTTTTGTTAATGAGAAAGCTAATTATTGTAGTTAGATTAATATGATTAAATTATTTATCAATATCATTCGTTATCATTCAAACTAATCTTACTTTATTTTTCGAGGGATAGATTGAATCAGATTCTCATCAAATTGTTCAACTATCACAATGAAGTGGTCCCAAGGCCATATGCCAACCACTGATAATCTTAATTTGTGGTCCCTCTGTCATTGTTTATATTATCCATTTCGTGTATATTATTCAATTAGATATTTTATCAACTGATGAAATCTTTTGCCCATTGGCAGTAGTTAGTCAGTCATTCCATCGCTGATTTGCCATACCGCAAAATCAATTGGTGCTGCTGATTGTTGTTGTCAAGATGAATGTGGTAGGATGGGCAAAGAGTGCTGGTGCTTTTATGTTGTGTTGAATTCTATCGCTGATCAAGAGTTTTAGAGGATACGACGCGAGTGTAAGAGCAGAACGAAGATGACATGAAGAGTTTTACCTGCCAACCTTAAAACTATACTGTCATGATTCATATTCGCTTTGTCGTCGATTAAATAGTAACCAGTAGTAGGAGGTCAATCTCTCTCATTTCGCCACCGATACAAGTATTTTCTGGTTTAATTAATCTTAATTGACACTCCTTCAATTTTTGTTCGTCGAGTTTTTACACCATCCTGCCTTCATTAAGAAAGTCTATTCAAACTTAATTAGTTTTTTTTTTTTTTTTCTTTTGTTTTTTTTTTTCGGTTTAATTTGATTACTGGAAAGATTATTTTTTAAAACTTTTCTTGGACTGAAAAAAATATATAGTAAGTAATGAAAATAATATTTGTTTAAAGACTGCAACAATGTCAACATGATCCAAACATTATCCGTACTCATATCTGAATTTGTCTAACACTTAAAGAAGACTAATTTTATGACAGTTAAAATGATCAGATTTCATCTTCGAAATATTCTTTTCCGAAGAAAGAACAAATTGAGAATATGATTGGAATCGATTTCTTAATTGTGAAGAAGAAAAAAATCGGTTTTATGTGCTTTTCTTCCAGAATATAGCTAATAATTAATTTTAATAATAACTAATAACTAATTTTTACATATATTATATTGTTTGGAAACGAAGAAATTTCTTATTGTGAGATAAAATTTTTATTTTGCTTTAGAAATTATTTTAACGATTATTTAAAAAACTTTCTATTGTTGGTAACCATTAGCAGGAATAATATCATTAATTTGTTCTCATTACATACAAATAAATAAATGCTATTGATAAAAGAAGTATTTCAATTACTTACTTTTTATCATTAAATCTTCTCTTATATTCTGCCTTTCACTGAAACAAAAAAAATTTTTCTCTAATCTTTTAGATCTTAATTGCCAAAAAAAAAACATTTGTATTTCATATTATCACTATTTAATGTTCAAAGAAATTTTCTCTTTGCTATTATTTTGATAAAATAAGCTTTGCAAGTCATTGCTTGTCATACTTTATTAATGGGTGACAATCTATTGACGAATAATGTCATCATTTGTGTACTAAAGCATTTCATTTCATATTCTCGTTGTACCTTTCAAGATATGCATTTCTCATCAAAATATTTTGAAATATTTATTTCGATTCTCACTTCATTCATTCATTTCTTTAATTCCAATCATCTTTTCGAATTCCTCTTCTACAGGATGAAAATACATGAATATATTCTGGTAGAGGATGGGCATAAATACTAACTGTGGGAATCGGGAGATATCTGTACATCTGTGGTACAGAAATTACTTCATAAATGGTAAAAGAAGGGCAATGATATCGAATTCATTTTTCTTCAATTAAAATGTGTGGTATTCTATCATCGCTCAATCTTCACGCTTCGCAAATTTTCCCACTTCATCAAATACCTGTATGAAGCAGTATATGTTGATATTCGAATTATAAGCTAAAGCAATGCAATTAATTACTTGATAATATATAACCTGTTATCATCGAAACTTGCTTGTTTTGTTTACAGCTACATTATACTAGGTCTTGTTAATTCAAAATTCATGCTGTGAAATTTCGAAAAAAGCTTAGTGGAATGTCATTGAAAGTGAGTAGACTGGATAAAAATGATGAATTGATAAGGATCATGAAATATGATTGAAGAATAATGTACTGTGTTTTAATTCATTTTATAATTTTTATCACTCATTGAAAATCATTTCATCCTTCAATCCTTCTTTCTTTTTGTGATTGTTTAAAAAAAATTTTTTCACATCATTTACTTCATTAACTTTTACATCTTTTGAATGATTACAAAGCGTTAAATGAAAATGAAGATAAAAAATAATTATTTAATCATATTTTGTGGCGCACGCAACTGTCACTGATTTGCAATGATGATTTGTTATCATGATATTTGATAATATGATACTGAAGACGTTTCATTATAGAAGTGATTTTGAAGTTACTTTTATATTTGAAAATTTTATAAGCAAGTAGTTGAATAGTATGGTGACTGCAGTATGATGCATACATCTAAGAAGACCAAACCAAGAAGACCATTCGGCTGCACATATCCGAAATTGTCTTCTCTTTCTCTCTTCTTTTAATTCTGAATCGTAGGTAAATTTTTTATTGGTCATATTGATTGATGCTTCTCTCAAACAGATATTTGAAGCCGATTTTATAAGTGTATTTAAAAAACTTCTTAAACCTAAAAAAAATGACAATAGAATTGACTGGAATTTGCATTATTCAATATTGTTAATTCAACATTTTCATATAAATTAGGAAGAAATAATTAGATGAAACTTATAAGTTAAGTTTTAAATGTTCTATTAATTTTTTAAATCCTTACTTTAGTCTTATTATTACAGGCATTAAGGTTAGAATCTTATCCTAGCCTATCAATCTGGTTTCAATAGAACTATTTCTAGAATTTGTTGTAATTCTCAATTTGCTGGAACTTCGATTCTCATCAAAAGTGTTGTCTTCGATGAAGTTTATCTTTCAGGCTTGTTCGTCTGTTTATTTTTAGTTTCAAGTGCCAATGAATCAAAAGTTTTGAATATAACTATGATTTATCATTGCTATTAAATTCTATATGATTCATGAAGTAGCATTAAAATTTCAACGCCTAAACAAATTTACCTTTAATCTAATTAAATTTCAGCTAACGGATTTTAGTCGTACTGAATTGAATCTCATCAGGGAAAAGTTTCAGTAAGGTAAGTTAGATTTATGTTATATCAAAATACCAAAATGCATCAAATGCTTATAAATGCTTGCTTCATTTTTCAACAACGTTCCTCAACATTTGTTTACTTTTCTTCATTTCTTTCTTTCTCTCTCTCTGTCTCTCTGTCTCTTTCTTTTTCTCTCTCTTTCGCTTCAATCTAAATAGGATCAAATTTTATCTTTGTATTTATATATGCTATTATTTTTTTTATTGTAAGATAAAAGGTTGACATGTTGATTTATAAAACATAAAAAAATTTATAAAGCATGAAAATTGCCATCTTATATCAAAAGTTCATTTTCAAAGTATTACTTTTCTCCTTTCACTTCATTATCAATCCTAAATTGTTCCTTTTCCAGGCTACAAATACACTTTAGTCCAGTATTTTAGTCTAGAAAAACATCCCAGAAATGTCTAATTGATGTGTGGTAAATAATACAGTTGTATGGTGATGATAGTGTCGTATGAATTTCCTGAATGCTATCATTTGCATCGATCTTTTTCAGCCAATAATTTTTTCCGAGTTTGCCTAAAATATTTCAGCATGTCTCTAGACCTATTTTAATTTGCTCTAACTTTGCTCCATTTAACCTTTATTCCTTGCATCCTACTTAAGTTGGATGTTCAGTACACTTGAGTTTGTTGAAATCTATAAATCAATCTAGTTTTTCCTTTCTTTTTTGCGGCGAAAACAAAAAATTTTTCAGAGTGGAAAAAAGTTTACCTTAAATATTTGAGAGTAATTTGCAAGACATTTATATTGTCAAAGTGCATTAAGCACTACTATTTCTCTAAAACTTTTTTCCTATTTTCCTTTCTAGTTTACTACTACTACAGTGAAAAATAGTGATGTTAAAAAACGAATGAAAAAAAAAATTTAACGTAACGATCGTTCTAAAACATGAAACTAAAATTGTTTGTTGTTTGGATAATATCTATCTCAAATCATTCAATAATTTAGATGTTTTTTGGTATAACTTAGAATAATTTATGTCGCATCTTCCGCTTTATTTTCGCTTAATCCTTTACGAAATTAAACTCATTAGTAAGCAAAATTTGGCAAATAGTTTTGCGTCTGAATGTGAATTTCAGTCCACTAGATCGCTTGATTTCAATATATTGAGAAATTGCTAATAAAGTTGGTCTCACTCCTATCAGATATTAATAACAGAAAAAGCTGAGATCTTCGCCACACGTAGTTAAAAAATAATTTGATTAATGTTAAAAAAAAAGAAATTTAATTACCATTGCAAAGTTTCTTTTCTTTTTTCTACATCATATTCAATGATTATATTTTATCATTCAACGATTGGTTCGTGGAAAGGTAAAGATTATTTCAAGAGTAAAAACACTAAAGTACTTTAAATTTACTCATTTTTCTGAATACATATTATTGATATGAGAAAGTTAGAGTAATGGAAAAGCATGAATTGAACAATTTTTTTTTTCCAGTTTACTTTGACACTTTTCTGTATTACTAATTGAGTAATGTGTAATTATCATTAGCTCATTTCGCTTTAAATTTTGATATAGTTGTCAGTTTCACTTTCTAATAACAAACTTTATGTGGAATAAAAAAAATTAGAGAAATTACATTTCAATTTTGAATTAGTACTTGCATCAGTTGGATAAGCAATTTGCAAGATATTTATATATCCTAGATTATGCACATTAATGATGACATAAGATGACATGTCACATTAAAAGTGTCACAAATAAATATCACATCAGTCTATGTTTTTTTTTTTTAACTTATTAAAATATAGAAAGCTATTTTTATGCAAATTCTTATTATTAACTAATTTAAAAATTATTTTCAACTATTGATAGGCACAAATTTTTACAATTGTTTTCTTTTCATATGATACTATTATTACTTCTACTACATTGTTGAAATGAAATAAGACATTCATTTCGAATGTTTAGTGCCGAAATTCGATGGTATCATTCAACAGATGTTATTCACACTCGTTTATATAAAATAACTACATATATGTGATTGTTTGTTGAATGCGATTTGTTGTGACTACCTTGACTTAAGAATAGCATCGGACAAATGCGCAGGTACATCTAACGACTACCAAACATTGTCTATTATGGTTGTTGCTGCACAGTTTAGTGAACAAATATAATGGATAGACCTAATAGATTGTCCGTTCTTGTTGAACCTTTTTTCTACAACACCGTCAATTCAGTCGCAACAACAAAAAAAAAATTCCATCTTTTTATTAATGGAAATAATAATGCATTTTAATTCATTCAAAGTACAATTTATTCACGGCGAGTAATAAAATGAATTCATAGGTAGAAAAGATGAATAAAATTTGAGAAAAAATGTTTGAAGTGAAACTATCATTGATATGATGTGATAGTGAGAAAAACAAACAATGGCAAGACAAAATATAAAACAGAGTTTAACATTTTAATGAAATCTTTGAGCAGAGTGTAAACTGATTATTGATAAATTATGTGATTAGATTATTGAGGGGTCATATGGACCTGTCAGCTGATATTTAATCTTCACGTAAATGTGAAAAATCATGTGTAGATCTTATGTTTCACTTCGAAAATCTTTAAACATGTTAGATGAAGAATATCATTTATAGAAGTGAAATTTGAAGGTCATTCTTTTACATTTGGAGTGAAAGTGTCAAAATTCTTTACAGAAGTGGACATCAAAAGGGTGAAATGAACGCTTTTACGTCATTTTTCTGTTTCTTAATTTTTAACGACCATAATTTAAAGTGCCCAACAGTCCATGAAATACCAATTATCATTTTTTATGAAATTGTTTTTTTTTTGGTCCATTGAGTTTTTAAGAAATTTTCTTAATGGTACGTTCATTATCATTAATATGAGGAAAAAAGAAGCAGATGTTTTGCTTGAAGTATTTCTTTGAACTATCCACTAATTTTCTTTCTATTTTTGATCGTCGCACAGTTCTGCAGCATTTTTTACGAGATGCGTTCTGCATGTTATTTTAATTAACGAACGATCTACTGTTAATGTTATTGCTTGAAGCAAATAATGAAGTTAAGTGATAGTGAAGAATGCGTAATAACACGTTCTTCAACTATTTCTGCTAATTGTTTTAATTGTACCGAGTTCATTCAAACTCAATCAGCATTTTGTTAAAAGATCGTCCATCACAATTTCAAAATGGAATACGAAAAAAGCGCGTTTCTTATAGTTCCATTATGAGCATTTTTTCATTCAATTAAGAATTATTGAAGCATTTCTGAAAACTTAACCCAGCCTTCTCCTTTGCCTTCTACTTATCATTGAGTCTTTCTGCTATAAAATTTGTAATTAAATGAGAGAAAATAACTATATGTTCTATCACACTGCTGTAAATAGTCTATAATTGTTTGTAAAAAAAATCATAAGAATAATTTTAAAGTAAAAAGTGTTAGCTGTCTTTATTGTTATTAAAAGATATTTTATTGAAAGTTCTTGCAAAAATTTTCACTAAAAGAAAAAATGATATTGCAATGTAATCATTCGTGTGGAATAAATTCAGAAACATTATCCATTCCTTCGCTTCATTTTATATCAAAATGAAGACTATCTATCACATTAAAACAGGTTTTTCTCAACAAATGTAATCCGCAAATGAAATTATGAAACTTATTTTGACGTGTAATCTGAGTAGGATATGAGATATTCGAACTAAAATTATGCAACCCGATGTAAGATGAAAAATGAATAATCAGTTCTGCTTTTCAATCTTCAAACTTTTAAGAAAAAATATTTAAATTTAAAGTATTCTTTTTAGTTCTATTTGACATGAATAAAACTTCTGATGGTATTGAATTTTATTTTTAAGATTTATTGCAACTGTAAACTTTCACTGCCATTATTCGTTGGCATGGATTTTTTTTTCAATTTCAGTATTTTTCTATTTCCTCTTCTTCCCTGCTTATGATCACACACACTAAAAGAAATCGAATGATTCAATCCATTACTGTGAAGGAACATTGTCATTTGTTTTGAATTCCTATATAATTTGTTCCCGATCAGTGTATTTGTTTCTTTTTCCTTTCCATCATGCGATAATTTGTGATCCATTTAACTCAAAAATTGATGCTGCCTATTATTAAGATGCAGGTGATATTAGTGACCTTGCATGCTTCTTTATTTTTGAAATATTAAATACATTCGAAGATATTATTTGTAATTTTTTGATAAAATTATTTAAAAGTATTAATTTAAGAAAAAATATTATTAAAGTTCTGAATTGTTCAAGAAAAAAATTGATAGTAAAACTGACTGAATCCAGAAAACTCTAAAATCTAAATTTTTTTGCATCTTTTGAATTTGGCTAAATAATTGCAATATAGATTTGTATCATTCATAAGTCATTTTTGATAATCTGAGCGAAAAAAAAAAATGTCTTGCATGATTGTTAACAAATAATTTTGTAGAACCCATTCTTTCCAAAAATTTTGATTGGTTATAGCTGCTGAGGGTAATGACGAGTTTTAAATGGAATTTTTGTACTTTTATTGAAATTTATTGGTGAATTTTTTTTTTGCACTATTACACTTTAACAGAATTCCTCTTCGATTTTTCTGTAATCTTCCGGTTTAAACGGATTTGCTAGCATTGTAAGAATTTCCAATCTGATTTTTGGACGATAATTTTTAGTCTTACTTTTTTTAGTTTATATTTTACCTGCTCAACTAGAATTAAATGTAATCTATAAATATAGCTATAGCAATGCCATATAAGCATTCCATTTGACCGACCTTACAGAATGTTTCTTGATGGAGATTCCTGACCCATAACCCCATCTAAAGATTGAAGTTAGTGAGAATCAATATGAAAATGAGTAGAAAAATGAGTAAAAGACAAAAAAGAAGATGTCACTTTGAGTGCTCCATCATAACATTTCTGTAATGTTTGCAATGCTTTGTTCAAAATAGAATCCTGACATTACTGAAATATAATTTCTCATCAGTTCTCTCAACAAATCGTCTTGGAAGGATGATAATTCATGTGCTGTTGCTTTTTTTGTGTGGTGTGATATTAATGTTTTACTTTAATACCATACTATTTTCATGGTTATTTACTGACTGACTGTACTTTGATAGAAATTAAATTTTTATTTAAAGTGATTTCTATTTCACAAAAAAAATTTTGGCCCTAGCTATCAATGCTATTCGTTTTCATCACATGATATATGCAAACTTCAATACTTTTTCGGCAAAAATATTTCATTTCACGCGCTAAATAAATAACAATTAAGTTAGCAATTCTCAAACGCTTGTGAATGTTTATCCCAGCAGTTTCGCATGAAAAGATAAATTTTCAGGAAGATGACATCATCATTTTAAATCAGTGCTTGAACCTATTGATAAATTGCTTGAACTGCAAGAGGTAAAAATAACAAGACATTTTAAGTTCTAAATCTCATTATTTTGCTAATTTTTATTTCTATCTTTACGATTTTTATCTTTCTTGAATTTTCTTGTAAAACATCTACTTCTATAACTATTATTTATTTATTAAATTCATTATTTTACTTATTTACACTACATTTACGAACTTTTTCACATATAAGCCTTAATTAAAAACTTTCTATTATAGCAATACCAAATAGCAATAATAATAAAAGAAACAACAAATAAAATCATTGAACAGGAACATTTTGCATTTTTCTTTGTGTTCAAAATTTCCATGGAAGAATTCCTAAATTTTCAACTTTATTTTATTGCAATAATATGGATTTGATCATTTTCATTCGTTATCAGTAAATGAGATTCGTAATTCATTAATTCAAATACATTATTAAGTTAAACTTTTTTTTAATTTCAGGATGAGCGCGTATTCGATGAGCCTTCAAAAGCTCTTCGTCGCGTTGATTCTCATTTATGCGATAAGAGGTTTTATTCATTTTCTTTTTCATTTTTTTTTTTTTTTTTTGCATATGACAATAATTTCCATATGTTCGTTCTGTTTACTTCTTTATCATATACCATATGGTTTTGCAATTTAGTACTTCAATAAATTAGAAAAGTAATATAATTGAGATGCAATATTCTACAAGCAGTTGTATGTGTAGGCATTTGTATCAATCAATATCTTATGTCTTGTTTCTCTCAATCACAGGATTTTTTTTCATCCTAAAAATTTTAAATTACTCGATAAAATGATCAATCAAGGTAAACGTAGACGAATAACGAAAGAATTTGAGCTTTCAATGAGTGCATCATGTCACAAGCCAAAATATATTCGGTTCATTGAAACTCATTAGCAGTTTACATTCTTATCATTAAAAAATAAAAAAATCTTATAGCCATTCTTAGATAATATAGTCATCAATTTTCCAGGTAACGAACCTCACATTCGATTGCGACGAGAAATTGGTGGTTCACAAAGCTTACTGACAGTTGAATGGGAGGGTATTCAGACCGGTGATCATCCGGATGACAGTGTTGGTGGATTTGCAGTCGAATATCGTGCAGAAAAGGACACACAATGGCATGTTCATGATGGTATAATTCCTTATAAAGGACCTAATTTGCAATATAGAGTACAGGTAATTCTAATTATTTTTCTTGAATCTCTCTAGACATAAAATGTTATCATAGATTTAAATGTTGCTTTTGTCTGTCGCTTCAAAATTTTCCAGTCATCACAAAAAATTTATTTTATATACTATTTCATATCGATTATCGAATAAGAAAGCAACATCAGATTGCTTTAATATGAATCAGCGAAAATTTCAGATTCCACGTCTACCAACTGGAATCGCTTATTTTGTACGTATAAAAGTCCTAGGTAAAAATGGTAAAATCCTTGTGGAAACCCCAGAAATACGAGCACGAAATGAAATGGTTAGCATTAAATGTGAATCAGGTTTGTTTTTTAATCATTTACATTTTAATTTCTATGTGTTATAAATGACAGGGCCGGTATCATTCAGTTGTGTACTTCACTTCAAACAACTAGACTAATTTGCGGACTTTTAACATATGAGCAGAATTGGGACTAGCTTTATATCAACAACTATCATAGCTTTAATCAAAAAAGTAACTGATGTTTGCTTTGAAAACTTTTTACGATTGTCTATTTGTTAATTATAGATGAGCTAACAGCTCCAAGAAATCTCGAGGTAACGCAGTCAGGTCAATATAGCATTGCTATGTCGTGGGAACCTCCGGAATGTGGCTCTGTTGGCGAATACCATATTGAAGTCTGTTTTCTCAAAAATACTTGTTTCCGTATTGAAGCCACTGATTTTTTTTTTCAAAAATCATTGGAACGTTTAAATTTTCACATAAAGAATACGGCACAAAAATCTCAATGAAATTTTGCATTTGTAAATATGGCATTTGCCAACTTGTTCTTCTTTTACTTTCAGCTCTTTTTTTTTTTTTTGAGAAGCTTCTAAAAGGAAATTATCGACCAAAATTTCTTCATAGATACAATTCATTTCATTAGCCGAAGTATAATAGTTTTGTTCCAGTTAGCTGGTGTTGAGACGAAATTCGACGTTCATCGACAAACAGTAACGCATCCATCAGTAAGCGTTACGAATCTTTTGCCTGGAACTGAATATCAAATTCGAGTTCGAGCTGCCGATCGTTTGCGTACTTTGGGTCCATGGAATGAAAACTTGCTTATATCGAAGACTGAAGGAGAAGGTTAATGCTACTTATATCAGTTTTAATTTATAAATAAATCGTTCCTAATTACTCTTCAACAGATCAGAATCTCTTATTTTAGTCTAAATAAATTCAAAAACATTCACTTGCATTTTGTTTCAGCTCCGAATGAATCAGATGAAATAGAAATCGATTATCGCACAGATTCAGAATTACGCATTACTTGGCAACCATATGACGATGAAAGGCTGCAACATTATGAGGTACACTGATATCATTTATTGTATTTATTAATTTTTTCTTGATGCTATTTATTAGTTTTTATTCAGCTTCACAATTCCTATTCTTTTCCCTTCTCGTATCTAAACTTGTTTAACGATTATAAATTCGGGAAGAATTCAGCAAGATTTTCAAGAATCTCTTATATATTTCAGTTGACGGCCGTTGAAGTGGATGGTGAGAGTCAGGCGGTCGAACGGGCACGTGTAAGTCCCTTGGCTAACAGTCATATTTTTGTCAGGTTAAAACCGGACACGCAATATGACATAGGTGTAGTAGCCTTTGTGGATCATGAACCTAAAATGGTATATAAATTATCTGTTAAAACGGCAGAAATTCCGGGTATAGACTGGAAAGAGAAGCCATTAATTACTCCAGGGGATGCACAACAATTTGCGGTACAGTGGCGGAAACCATTGTTACCTGGTCAAACTATTACCAAATTCATCATTGAATATCGTTTACCAAATGAAACTGAGTTGGTTTATTTCTTTAATATCAGTTGTTTCTAAGTTAGAAATTAATGATTTAAATAAAATGAAATTTTCTTAAATTGAATAGTAACGTTGAATTCATTAAAAAAGCATACATTAGGTGTTCTGTTGAACTATTTATAAGATTAGGAAAATGTTGAAATATTAAGAAATATTATGACAAAATATTAAGATGGAATATAACATTATTAGGGATAATTTCAGTTTTAACTCAGCTACTTAAATGGATAAATCTTAATGCTTCAGATGGCGCAAATATGATGATTTAATGGTAGATGATGAGACAGATGATTATCATATTGAATTTGATGGAATGTATGATGGGTCACTGTATTCATTCCGTATCTTGGCAGTGGATGATCAGCTTAAAGCTATAGCTAAGACAACTGAAGTCTGCAATTATACTGCAACTTTCAAATCTTTTGATAATTTTTTCCGTTTCACGAATTGAAAATACGATATTAACGCTCTAATCCGGTCTTCGCTAAATAAATTAGATACTAAAAAAAGGAAGAAAAAAAACTTCTTCAATGAATCATTGGGACTAATATAAAATAGTCACCTATTCTTTCCGTTTTTTTCATATTTTATTCAAACTTCTTTAGATCACGCTTGGCTCAGCAGCGTCTAATTCCTGTGCTGGTGATGCTGGTATCCCGCAAAATGTGCGAACCAGCGTTGTGTCGGAAGCAACTATTCAATTCACGTGGGAGAAGCCACGTTGCGATGAAACATACGGACCAATTGACGGTTATGAATACACGGTTACAATTATTCTTTTTCCTGAATTTTCTCTTAGGTTAATTTAAGAAATGTGTAAAATTGAGCGATTAAATTTCTGACAACTAATGAAAAGTCCTTTTACGCTATAGCGATAATATAAAATAGGACTAATCAGATGGAAACTAAAATTTTCTTTTGTAAAGCATGTGGAAATATATGAAATGAACTAACGATACAACTAGAGTTAGCTTCCGCCTAATAATATATTCTTTAACTATGTTATCTTCCATTTGAAAATATACTTTCTGAGAGATATGCTCACCTTTTTATTTTCTACTTGTTTGCTGTTCAATTTCGGGCTTCACTCTTTTTCAATCTTTTTGATCAATTGCGCTGTAATGATTTGTTAAGTTTAATTGAGTAAAAAACTATTATCTAGAATAAGCCATGAAAATACGAGTATTGCTTTCAGTTTTGGAATATAGAGACAGATATACAGCCTGAAACTGCATCATATGTTGGACGGAATACAGTAACATTGGATGACTTAGATCCAGCTACGCGATATGCATTTCGGGTTCGCTCACGTGCTGGACATGGACATAGTTCATGGAGTGAAATCGTGAATGCTGAAACAGAAGCACATTCCGGATCAAAAGGTAATTCTAAAACTGAAAAATAAATACTATTATATATTTGAATAATCTTTTAATGAATTATTGCATAGGTAGTATAAGTTTGATGGATGCAGCTTGTTGAAAAGTAATTGAATATGCAAAAAAATTCAGAGAATAATTGTTATTATTGCATAATAGACGATCTTATATTTAACAAGTATGATATTATTATGAACATTTTAACTTCAATAAATGCACCATAAGTTTCATGAAATGTTTCTTATTCTTATTATAAGCGCTTACACTGATCAGATTACATCGTTTTCAAACTATTCTTTGTGTAAGGTTACGTTACTGTTTGCCTATTTATCGGACGATTCCCAGCAATTCACAAAAATGGTATATGTTGGGAAAGAAGCTGTTTAATAGCTTTAAATCAATGTGATTATTATTTTATGTTCAACTGCTTTGCTAACAAATATTTTAATGATTCTTTAAAGATCGCTTCTAATATCACTCAACTTCTAATGAATAACCAATTTTAAGTTGCATAAACATGCTTATAGCTTTTTCAATTATATGACCAGTGCAATTGTTAGAAGCTCCCTCCATTTTCTTGATTTCTAAGAAATAAAAAATTTCTCTTCCTATCTCTCTCCTTTTTTCTTTATTTCTTTACTTCATATCAAAACTCTTTCAAAAAACTTTCATATTTTTCAATGAGAATATTTGTTGTGGTGATGAAATTAGCGGCAATTAAAAAGAAAGAGACAAGAGACAAATCATCGAATTCAAAAAGTTTCTCCAAAATAATTATTTATTAAACGATGAAACTAACCAACAAAATAATCCTGTAAACTAAAACTTTTTTAATGAAAAATGAAAAAGGAACTGGCGCTATTCTTTCATGTGATTTATTTATTTGTTGCATTGATAATGCTATTTTTAATTTTGTAGTAAACTAACATTTAGTATTCACCGATAATGGCGATCCTTATCGGTATCAGAATCAGTCACTATTAACCACAAATAACACATTGCTATTTTACTCAGTGTTACAACAAACATCAACACCTGCACTTCTTCAACGTTCTAAACGACAGCAAAAAGATCAAATTACAGGTAATTTAAACGGCAAGCATGTAATGTAAAAACTAAAGAGATGAAATTGAAAAATTGATTCTCAGATTGATTTTTGAATAAAATATTGAGAAACTTTCATGTTATCTATTTCAATTCTTTTGTAAATTTTTCTTTTTCTCTTGCTTTCTTTCTCTTACGTCTTTTCGTACTTTTTTCACTGAAAAAAGATATAATTTGATGCTTGATTAACAAGAAGCGTATAAGCATAACTCACATATTGACAAAAATGTTATTCATTAATTCATTGCTTTTTACACTTTGGTTGCTAATAACAATTTAATGAAGCTGAAATCCATGTACTTACTTACTTATTTACTTATTTTCTAAAAAAGTTGATTTCACTAAAATCCATGTACTTACTTACTTATTTACTTATTTTCTAAAAAAGTTGATTTCACTGAAATCCATGTACTTACTTACTTATTTACTTATTTTCTAAAAAAGTTGATTTCACTGAAATCCATGTACTTACTTACTTATTTACTTATTTTCTAAAAAAGTTGATTTCACTGAAATCCATGTACTTACTTACTTATTTACTTATTTTCTAAAAAATTTGATTTCAAAGTTGAAGATTTCTAGATTTTTCAAGTTTCTAATTTTTTAAGTTTATTTTATCGCATTACTTTCTGAATTATAATTGATAATTGGAAAAGGAGAAAGCAATTTGGTATATGAACTATGTAATTAGTAAAACTTTTTTTTTCATTATCTTCATTTTTATTTTTTTGTTTCCTCATTGTTTCAGACGACCATAACATATATCAGCTTCGTATCATTTTATCACCACCGAAGTCATACTTAGCTTGGACACCATTGCCTGAACATGCTGAAGAAGTCGTCAAATTTAAGTAAATTAATTTTTTGTATTACTTATACGATATTATTCTCACATCGCAGTTTGTTCGTTTAAACTAACATTTAAATTTGACAAAATTCTTGCTACTACTGTAAAATTTATTTGAAATTTATAAATCTGATAATAGTATTCTAGATTATCTTATAAAAAAAGTGCTGGTGATCATTGGACACGTATCATCGAAATACCAGAGTATTTCAAATGTCCGGAAGGAATTGCTGATCAGGAAGATTTCTGCTATGATTTGTCTAAACTTTCATTCGGAGTGCAATATACTGCTGATGTAAGTTTGAATTTGTGGTTTCATGTTGTGAGAGAGAGAAAGAAGAAGAAAGCAAAAGGAGAGAGAGTGCTAGCGAAGAGTAACGTTGTCGAAAAGATTCTGTACTATTACACAAACTGTAAATCATTTAACAATAATTTCAGCTAATATATCAATTAGAAAATGGTGAATGGACAACACACGGAAGCCCGTTGTTCTTCATTCTTGTTGAAGCTGGTATCGTTTAAAATTCCTGTCTAATTAAACTAATTAGACCTGACCTGTCATTGTTCGTCACCATTCTTTGTATGCTATTATGCGCATGCAATTCGTTCCTGAAAAGCGAGCATGCTATTTATTTCTGCTATTTTTTCTATCTTTATGAGCAACCCACAAAAGCATTACTGATAGCTGCAGCCTTAAAATTTGTCAACCTATACAATGCTTTCTTGAAATCCTTTATGAAAACTTCACTTCATGGTTGTGAAATGATTTCAAATTTTTCGACTGCAGATGAAACGGATGCTTCGAATTATTTTTATTTTTTTTTTTTGGTGGTGGTTCGAAGATGTCCATTTCAGGGGAACCATCTGTACCAGCATCACCACACAATCTTCGGATCAACCCTCATGATTCATACAGCATTGAGCTTCATTGGTTACCACCCCTAAACACGAAGCACATTCCTTTTTATCAGGCACTATTTTCTCTTCTTTCAATGTTCCATTTGCACAAGTACCATTTTTGCATGATATATGTTTCTCTGCATATTCTCGGATTATTTTCTACATGGGACATTTTATTTTTATCTAAAAGTCGTTGTCTTATAGCTAAAATGAAGCACCGTTTTTTCTTTTTTTTTTTTTTTTTTGCAGAAAACGAATGAAAAAAGTGAATCTGAAATTAGTACGGTTATCTTAATTAGTCGGTTCAATTTAGATTGAAATAGAAGATCTGCAAACAAGAAAAGTGCGAACTGAACAGGTACCAGGGTCATTCTTTTCTACTGTCTTTAGTGAGCTGTTGCCAGATTCTGTCTACAATATTTCCGTCCGTGCTGTAACTGAATTTGGTGAATTGGGCGCACCTGTATTCGAGGTTTTTTCTTTACGTGGCCCGGGATCGTCGGATCGTACGGTATCTGATAGAGAATTAGAATTGAGACAACAAATGGAGCAAGAACGTAGACGTAATAGGATAAAAGAATGCCAGCGTAAAAGATTGCAAATGGAACGCGACAAGTTAAATAAGGAACGTGAACGTAACCGAATTGTACATGAACACGAACGTGCTCAACAGCATCTAAAATATGAACATGCCGCTCAAACAACAGAACAGCAGCAACAAGAACGTGAACTAGAACGTATGAAGCTGCATGAACGGCAGCAGTGGGAGAAAGAATATGAACGTAATCATCAACTTATTCACCAAAAGATAGATACGGAACAAAGGTGGAGTTCAACACGAGCATTTCATCAACAAGAAGAGCAAGAACTGTTAGAACAAGAACGTACTGAGCCATTTCAAGTATTTCCGAAAAGGAATAACGAACGAGGTGAGAGGACGTTACAACGAACATGCTGAATGTGTGATTGCTAACACATTTAACAAACGCTGATAAAAAATTTCAGTGATTTAACTCGATGACAAATACTTTTTTCCTTTGTAAAGCTTACATTGATGAACTCCTGTCCTTTTTTTCAGAGCCTATGAACGAATATAGATGGCATTCTTTCTTCTGAAACTTCGAGAGTGAATTAAACAAAGTGTGGTACTAAAATATGGCTTACTTATTGCATTACAGCATGCATTTCTAGCATTTTTCCTATCGCTGCATGCTTATTCACACACTTTTACAAATTTTTGCACAAGTTTAGCATATTTTAACTTATAAAAGTTATTTTTTGGTGAATTTTGCTACTATTTTAAACTAAATGAAAAAGTGATTTATTATTTGAATAAGTTAATGGTTACTTAGATGACGTATCAAAATCGCTTCTTAATATTGATAAACCACGTATCGAACAGCGTGGATCACGTATTCTACTCTATTGGACTGTTAGTGGTGATATGTCAAACGTCGTGGCCTTTAAGGTTTGTTGTAATTCATTAGGAAAAATCGTTGCAGTCCTAATAAGTTCACTGTGCGACAGATAATTTTTATTAGACAGCAGTGACTTATTTGTTTAGATAATCAAAATAGCGTTTTGCTTCAGTGGTCAATTGATTGTAAAACGAAATTATTCTCTTTTTGAATTTTCAGATCGATCTTCGTTCAAATTCAGATAGTGATTGGCGACATGTTGATGGTTACATTTCTTATTCACCATCAGAAATTCATTATCGACAGGAATTAACTAATCTAGAAATCAACAAATACTATTATGTTAAAGTCTCAGCTATTGATCAGTCTCGACACATTCTTGCTACCTCAGAAGCGACCAGCTTTACTGTTCATTGTCAGGGTATGTTTTTAATGCATTACGATATCATAGGAAGACATCTATAGAGTATTCTGCAATCATTCTAAATATAATTCTGATTAAAAATCTCCTACTTAACTGATTTCAAGTATGATATATTGTGTGAGGAAGAACTCTATTCATTAGTTTCAATAAACTCACTATTTGCAATATCATTTCTTCTCTTGCACTTCCAATTTTGCATGATTTGATTTTTACCTATTATCAGATATTATCGTTTCCGTATATCGAATATTCTTCAGTACCCAGTGGCTCACCTCAGAATTTACGATTGGAAACTGTCTCCGAAGGGATTCAACTCACTTGGGATTGGTCAGATCAGGAGAATCATGAATGTGAACCATATTTTCTAATAACAGGATATCAAAGCGGGATACCGTTTTCGGAACGAGTTGCGGGTGATCAACGTCAATTCACTTTCAAAAATGGAGTCGCTGGTGAATGGCATTTGGAAATGCGTGCCGGTAACCGTGCCGGAACTGGACCTAGTAGTGCACCTGCAAATCTGGAAAGTACTTCGAAAGGTATTGATCAAATTTTGGATTAATTTCAAGTGAAATTGGGAGTTATTAACTTACAGGTACAATCATGCACAATTTTCGGTTTAAGAGCCGAAAAATGCCTCTGGTAAGCACTGGAGATTTGTTGAAAATAAGTTTTAAAAATATCTCAGATTTCTATTCGTATTTACAGTTCAGTTATCAATTTTGAATGTATGCTAATTCAAATTAATATCACATGCCTTTGATAATTTGATAAAACTTTGAAAAGTTTCGACTTTTTCGCAGTCATCAATTCCTGATCCTTGATATGTAGTTTCTTGCTAACATTCTTCTGATATCTTTTATTTTGATGAAGAGTGGTTTATGCAAACAAACAGAAAAATAAAAACTGTGAAATCATTTGAAGGTAAGACAGATGAGTATCATTGAACGAAATGCTATCAGTTCAGAGATCAATATGAAATCAAATGATGTCATGGAATTATAAATTAAGCCAATTATTTCAAGCTATTTCGTATCTACTGATCTTGTTTGACCTATTCTACAACTGCAGATTTGAACGCAGCAAGAAATGATATCTTTCAGTAATTTAGCTCTTGTTATTGTTATGTGTTCCCATTTTAGTATCCAAAGGTCTTCGTGTTCTACGTAGTATCTGTGATCCACGTATAGACTTCTGGTGTCGTTCACCGGATGAAAATTACGATATTGCTATTTCTCGTCATCCTAATGAAGGTTTGATTCCGTGTGCTGTGCTGTAATGAAATTGATGTTATGCTTCTTTTATCCTCTGTTTAAATCAAATAACTCCTTATCCTAAGCAATCATCTATTTTTCAATGGAATTTCTTACCTGAATTCTTTCCGATTTTAAATTTATGCAATTCTTTTGTTCATTTTTGCACAACTGGAACAATCAGTACTGGCTTGGCTGCACTAATTAGTGCTCATCCTCAAGCTTGAGCACTTTTTTTTGTCTTTCATTAATGATCTACTTGTAACAAGATATTCACAGTGTCGAATATTACTTGATCAAGGATAATATTTGGTCGGTAAAGCTCATTTAACATTCAAATATGTTCTACATGCTTGTATTCATTCACCTGTGTGAGCCACAGCACCACTGGCCTAGAACTCAAGTGAGAAATTTCAGTAGTGCTCAACAAATATCTACGATTCCTTCGGTTTCAATTCCTTTGTGAAAATTTCTTCCAAATTCTATTCAAATAGATACGAAAAAATGGAAACTCTACATGATTTGAAAATCACTACTGCCATATTAGCATTTCAAAGTTGCTCTCATTTATAGAATGTTTTTATGATTTTTTCTAGAGTGACCATTTTACTCGGTATTATTTAATCTGCTTTTTCATCAAATAATTAAATTGATTCTATAAAAGAATAATCAATTTAATTCTGGGATTTCACTTTGGTTATGCTCCTTAGGAATGAGCATGATATCTTAGCTGTGATATTTTAAATATGATCTAATAATGGCATGATGTAGTATTGATTTGTGATATAGTATTGATTTATATAACATCGTTTTTTGTTTTTTATGTTATGCATGCTGATATTTTCAAAATTTTTTTGAACTGCAAAAAGCTGCTAATTTGCAAATTTCAGAACTTATCTCGAATCTACATGTGTCGGCACGTGATGGCGATTTATCTGTTGAATGGGACAGTGAAGGTACTATTCATGGTGTTTTCGGTTATCGCATACAGTATCGAACAGATAATACTGGTTGGACTTCTTATGGGTGATTTCTTTATTGCATAATTTGTTAATGGTTATTTGGCAATGAAAGAAGAAATGGAATTGTGTTGTCCACTTCTACAGTATTCACAAAACGATCGAATATGGATCAATTAAGATCAGCAGAAACTTTTTTAAGTAAAAATTTTTATTTTGAAAAAATTTTATGGAACCTAACTGTTTTATCATCTTTTTTTCAGTCAGATCGTGCCATATGTGGGTGATAACAAACATTACGTGCAGCAGTTAACAGGTCTGCAGCAAGGTAGTATGTATCACATCCACATTCAAGTACTTGATAGAAATTCTTATGTTATGTATACCAGTCCCGAAGTATCAGCAAGAACCATTTGTTCTGGTACGATTTTGAAACTTTTTTCTGGATAAATTCTGATAGATTCTTTGATATTAAATGCATATTTTTATTTTAAGATTGCTTACTGAACTTACTTTGATTAAACTTATAAAAACTATTAGTTATAAGCCCACAGGCAGAAAAGTGCAATACCTTTATATACAGAAGATAATTGCTTGTGTACATGAGTGTGTATGGGTGTGTGTCTGTGTCTTTATTATTTTTTTGATTCCAAATTAATCTTGTTATTGACGCTAACTTAAACAACAACAACAACAGGAGGACATCAGCGCTATGCTATATCGTCATCAACCACGATCACCAATTTTCTTCTTTCATATGGCCTTAGAGAGCTCTATAAATTAGTACAAATTAGTACCGAAGATTGAATATATAATGATTAAAATAAATTTGTCATATTTTGTAATTTAGCACCGACTCATCCTCCATCACATTTGCAAATGCAAGCTGCTGATCCACGCCATATCCGGATTAGTTGGGCTCAACCACCACAAAATACCTGGCAGTGCAGCGATATACAGGTCGAACTTGAGATAATGGAACCTCAAGGTACTGCGCCAGTGTTTCTGAATGGTTATCAGACATCTCATGTATTAGATTCGGAAGCAAATCAGCAATGGTCTGTTCGAATCCGTACAAGGAATTCAGCCGGTACATCGGCATGGTCACAGATTGCTTCTGTTCGAACACCACCTATTGGTGAATTGATTATTGGACCATCAGTGAGCTATCGACACGGAATTCCGGTTCTTACGTGGACAAGCAAAGAGCGAGTAGATGATTTAATCCAAGCTTATCAAATTGAATATCGCACTTCGGTCGATACAGCTTGGAAAATGCTCCGTGAACAAGTATGATACTTTGTATACATTTGAATATTTTGATTTCTTAAATGTCAATTTTACGCCTCAATTTTGAGCCCTTTGAGCAATATTTGACATAAATACGCTGTCATTCAGGTGCCATATACAGGCTGGCAACGACCTTACAGCATCGATCTCAGTGAATTGCCTACTGGTCACAATTATCAAATTCGAATTCATGCAGTGGATGCTAACAATGGCATTGCTTATACATCATCAGCAGTTAACGTTCAAACAAAGATGAAATGTTCAGTACCACTTCGTGTACCATTTGATGTACAAGCAACTTCACTTGGTCCTACACAAATCCGTTTATCCTGGAAGGTTATTTTTTACAGGATACATTGGCATTGTTTGTCAATATATGTACGAAATTATCGTTCATTTTAAAGAAAATGTAAAAATTTATTTTTAATTTATCCATTTAACTCATCTTATTTCAAATTTTTTTTTTTTTTTTTTGAGTCCGTTGTGATTCTATAGTGTAATTCGTCAGAAAATATGCCATAAAATATATAGCGCAAGAAATATCAGATTTTAAAATGGTGCCATATTGTGATATGGATGGTTATGTTTCAGGCATTGCATGAGTCAGAATGGAATTGCAATCGGTTATGGTACGTCGTAAAATACAGTACTCCACACAATCAAGGCTTCAAAAACTTGACACATGGTGAAAATTATATAATTTTCGATTCTGAACCATACACGCAATGGACCTTCGAAGTACAAGCTGCTAATCCAGCGGGTGAAACGCAATGGTCACACCCAGTTACTGTACAAACAGAAGGAACAGGTATAATAAAAATTCCAAAAAAAACATTCTATTGAAAAATATTGAGACAAAAAAGCTAAGTTACTTTTCTTTTCTAAATTAAGCACTTTTATGAGGTCATTTTTTTTTTTTGAGGGTAATATTTTCAAAGTTATTTCTTTTGAATTAGCGTATTCCTTTCTATTTTTTCTAGCACCTGGACCGATTTCGGATTTACGCATTTATTCACAATCATCGGATACACTTCAGCTTTCCTGGAGGCAACCGCAGAACCCTTATGGGCAAATTACAGGTTACGAAGTGACATATCAATTATTATCAAAGTGAGTTATCTTGTTTATCATTTAAAAACCCAAAAGTCTATAAATACCCATGTATGGTTCAAAACCATACTTAACGTACGGATATTTGGTCATGTCAGCTAAAATTCACTTCAATTATTTTTCAAATACTTCAAGTAGAATTGTTCAGTTGAATGAGAGTTATTTCAGAGGTATGTGTGATCAAGTGACAGAAAGACCTATAACAGTGAAAAGTGATAAGCCTTCATTTACCATTCGAGGTTTATTTCCACATTCAAAATATCGTATTTCTGTTGCTGCAAAAACAAATATTGCTGGTAAGACTTCTCATTCATATTTTGATCATAATGGGTACACTTGCTTGAATTCTTTCTACGTTGCTTTAAATATTATTGAAATCTGCCTATGTCATTGCGATTCTGTAATTTAAACATTTGCAAGAAAAAAAACTGACAGAATTTGCTTTTTTTATAAAAAATCTCGAGTAAAATTTTAGGGAAACGTATAAGTCAGGAAGTGCAAACTGATGAAGCTGCACCAAGTGGTGCTCCAATCTATATCCGTGTAACGAATGTTCTACCCACTGAAGTAGCCGTGGTTTGGCAGGCACCTGCATGTTTGCAAACAAATGGTGAAATAACGGAATACGAATTTGAAGCAATACCTTTGGAACGGCATGATTATAAAGTTGATCGTGAAATCAAGCAAGTCGTCAGAGGTACCAGAACCAGAATCACCGGTCTTTCACCATATACGAAGTATTCGGTGCGGATACGAGCATTTACACGAAAAGGACCAGGACCGTGGTCGGAACCGGTTCAGTTCCAGACTGCTGCTAGACCTGACGTACGTTTGATTTAGAAAACAGCATTCAATTTGTAAATCCCTGAATTGACAACATTTTTCTGGTGAAGTTTATTTTGTTTTTTAGATTCCAGCACCGCCGATGGTTCGAATTCTAAGTACCGGAACGAACAATGCAGATTTGGTTTGGCAAGAGCCTCACGCATCGTTTGGTTTAATCGACAAATACAAATGCAGATATGCAGTAGCGGGTACCAAACAATATCAGGAGCGAGAGTTCCCCTCATATAATCCATGTGGTGAGGAAATCGTTCGTATGCAGCAGTTATCGCCATCACCAAATGGAGCGAAATTACACTGTGGTAGAATTGATGGTTTGCAGCACGAGAAGCAATACACATTCATGGTTTGAATTTTGAAATATTTAAATCGTTTTAAAGCAATACCGAATCACTAATAGCCTTTTTATATCATTTCGATTGTTTTACTAAATAAAAAATTGCTTATTCACGATACAACGATTATATTATAGATGTCAGCCGGTGATCGGAGTGGTACCTGGTCTCCGTGGAGTGAGCCTCAAGTTGGCCATATTAGTGAAGGTCCTGTTCAGGTTATTTCATTGAACAAGTTAGGCGGAAAAGCGAATAGTGTTTTAATTGGATGGAATGTGCGTCCTATTGATGCATCTCGTGTTGTCGGTTACCGAATTCACGTGACACCCGTGCTGCAACACGATGCTAAGCCAATATCATTTACGGTTGATAGATCTACACTGCAGTACAATGTCGATAATTTGTCACCTAATACACGTTACAATATAACCGTGGATGCTACTACCGATGGTATTCATTATCATCCAGGTACATCGATCGAAGTACATACTGATTCAGTACCATTAAGTGGTCCAATGGATGCTCCACGTGTAATTGAAGAGCAAGCAACCTCAGTGACTTTGGAATGGAATGCGCCAGATGGTGATGCAAGCGGATTCATCATTGAATATTTTCTTGGTGATGGCATATGGCAGCAGTACAGCCGTCGAATTCCGGCATATCCTGGACGCCGTGTATACACTGCTCAGGTTGATCAGGTACCAAATTTTCATGCATTTTCATTAATTTGCAGTATTTATTGCAACTTTTTGCATGTGGATATGATAATGGAGTTATTAAGGGTGCTGCTTCGAAGTGCTGCTTACTTTTACATTTCAAATTGAGATCTAAAAATATTACTGAATTTAAGAAGTGTTATATGAAATAGTAATTAAGATCAAAATGAATTTGCTTACAAAAACACTAAAAATTCTTTCGCTCTTTGCAGTTTTTCTGTTTTAGCTCCCAACAAATAGCGTAGTGGATTTTCGGATACGCGTTGTATCACTGCAAAATGAACAATCCCCTCCGAGTCCAGAAGTTCGAGCTCGTACTCGGTGTTCGACACCACCAACACCACCACAAGGCATTCGTTTAGAGGCTCCATCCACTAATGAAGTTCGAGTTTCGTGGGCTCAACCAGCCAAAGATACATGGCAGTGTGATCAACTAAACTACGATCTTGCTTATCGAGCAGGCGAGCAAGCAGAGCGAATCGTGCCAGTACCAGGAGATCAGACCTATTATACTTTTCCTTCGGAAGCCAATACTCGCTGGGCTGTAAAACTAAGATGCACCAATCAAGTAGGGTCAAGTCCATGGAGTTCAGAGCAGGTAATAACTACTCGGCAAGGAATCCCCGGTCCAGTTCGAGATCTGCGTTTGCGTGCTAAAAGCCCTAATGAAGTACACGTACAATGGCTTTCACCGTTGGTACAGCGTGGTTCTATTGTCGGTTATGATATTAGCTACCGATTGAAACATCGGTTGGCTTGTCCGGACGAAGAACCACGCGACGTCAGTCGTGATTTCGTGACTGTCTACAATCACAAAGATTTGGAATATACACTAACTGGATTGCTACCTTTTTCTCTATATGAAGTACGAGTACGTGCGCGTACCACGGAATTAGGACCAGAAGAGTCGAAAGAGATTGCAACAGAACAGCAACCTCCGAGTGCACCACCGTTGAATTTGCAACTAAGCTATGCTTTGGAACGTTCCATCAGTTTTCAATGGGAACAAGTAGAATGTTCACAACGTCATGGACATATCGTGAACTATGAATACGAGATAGTGGGACAAGATGATTGGGCTAAACTGGAACGTCAGATTGCGAATACCACGGATACTAAGTTAAATATTGAAGGTTTAACACCGTTTACAAAGTATATAATGCGTGTGAAAGCTTATAATAGTGTTGGCGGTGGACCAAACACAGAGAATCTGGATGTAATGACGGCCAAGGCGGATGCACCGTTACCACCACAAGATCTGGTGGTCGCTCAAGAAGGCATGGATTACTTCATGATTTCCTGGCTGCCACCTTATCCACCTTATGGACCACATGATAAATATAAGACTCGATACCAAGTGTTGAATGAAAGTCGTTGGATGGAAATCGAGAAAGATACCACAGATCGGTTATTGAAGTGCCCAGCTGAAAGTCCCCGGCTTTGTTTCAATGTCACAAATTTAGAAAGCGGGCTGCAGTTTCGAGTTCAGGTTGCTGCTCACATCGTCGGAGGTTCGTATGGTCCTTGGAGTACAGTTGTTATTGCTAATACGTTGCAAATGCTACCAGATGCTCCACGTGCCATAGAATTGGTCGAGAAAACCGATCATTCACTTCTCATTCGTTGGATTCCACCTCCGGATCCTTTGGGACAAATAACACAGTACAAAGTAGGAATCGTTTCACTGGACGATCCTAATGATCAACTAAAAACTTTTCTGATAGACCATCCAACATTGCAACATTTTTTGAATAATTTGCTTCCTGAAACTTCTTACAATATCAGTATTTCGGCTGGCACCAAACGTGGTTTTGGCCCTATTTCTTGGACACGTTACTCTACGGATCCATTCAAAGTTCCACCGGTAGCAAATGAACCGCAAGTTACAGCAGATGGAGCTGACGCATTGAATGTTCAATGGACTGGTGTTTTGGATACGAAAAATCAAGTGCGTGGATACATCATAGAATTTCGTTCCAGTGATAATCCAACATTTGCGGAATACGACGGGATTATTGAACACGACACAAGCCGACGTAATTACCAGGAACGCTTATCCTTATTGGATCCTGCTACTCTATATTTCGTTCGTATCAAAGTTGTGGACCAGAAGCAACGCATCAGCGAACCAAGTCCGGAAGGAAGTGCGCGGACCAATTGTGCACGTAAATTTTTTTTTCACTGATTAAAATGCATATTAAAAAAATGTTTCTGAATTTTGAGACAGAGTTCAGCAGTTCGTTTCATTTTTTTTTCGTTCTATTTCTCTAATTTAATTTCAAAAATGATATTTCTCTGTTTCGATTAAATTGATTTCTAATTTTTTTTGAAGATGAATAATTGATTTGATATTTTTTAGCGCCTCTCTCACCACCATCAAATGTGAACGCTATTTCTCCGTCCCCCTATCAGGTTCATATTAGTTGGCAGCCACCTAGTCAGTCTTCTTGGCAATGTTTAAATATCAAATACAAACTGGAATACACCAATGGTTCCTCAACTCCCGAGGAAATTGATATACCCAGGTTAGATAAATTGATATATTCGAATTATAATAAATAATTTGAAGTCTTGAAGTTTCTTATTTCTTTTAAGGTCCAGGTTTGTGTTTAACGTTTTATTTTAAGCCAGTGGAGCTGAAAACTTGAGAAAGTAATTTTTATTTAACTTCTAAACTGAGCGGTGCAATAAACGAGTTATTATTCTCAATCTTATGTGTAGGAAGTTGATTCGTCACATCAACAAGCTGGGCTCATGTTGACTTGAATTGATCTGCTATGATGAACTTTTTATTAACTTTAGCGGTGTAACTGACCGAGTACTCGACGCATCACCAAACACATTGTGGCGAATGCGAGTTCGGGTTGAAAACGAAGCTGGCGCTTCAGAATGGAGCAAAGAAGTGTCCATCACAACAGCCGAAGGTGATACAATAGTATAAGAGTAATTTTCAAAAATAGTGTAAAAATTTTCTAAAATCCATCCTCAAGAAAAATTTGAAAACCAAAAATTTAAAAATTCATACAAAAAAAAATTTCCGGAAACTTGTCTTTGTAGTACTAAAATCTATAATTTTTAATAAAAAAATAATTCAAAAGAAAAAATCATAAAAAATTGCTAAATTCTTTATTCATACTTGAAACTACTAGAAAAAAATAAATCAGTTGGCTATTTTTATGCCACCACGCTAAGCTAAGGTTGCCATTTAAAGAAATCATAAGTAGAAAACAATTTTTTAATAAACATTTAACAACAAATCGAGTTCAAAAAAGAAATCAAATAACAAACATATAAAAGTAAATCGTAGCCAATATCATAAAAATGTTCATTCTTTGATCATAATATAATGTCGGACTTAAGGATTGTATGATTTTCTAATGAACAAAAATTATTTGGCAGATAGTAACAGAGTTTAAGCAGTTGAAATTATTCATTAGAATCATTATAATTCGATTATCCATGATGTTTGGATATCATTACAAGCAAAAGTTGATTAGTTTAAGAAGCAGTTAGCAATGATTCTATTTATTCCAATACAGCAAATGATTGATAGTTCTGATAGTAAATTACTGCCAAAGCTGTCGATATCTTTCATTCTTCCTTTTATTCCCTTTATAGTTGTTGAGTAGTATTTTTAATTGTATGTAAAAGTTAACTTTTTATAGGTGCACCAAGTGCAGTGGAAGATCTTGATGCTCGCCCATATGGACCTGAAGCTGCATCAATAACATGGCAGGCTCCTTCACAACCTAATGGTCAAATTACCGGTTATACTTTAGTATATACATTGAAGTCGATCGGTGAGTGTGGCCCGCGTTCTTCACAACCTATTACTCGAAATACTAAAGATGAAGAAATTACACTGGAAGGATTATTGCCTGATTCTACCTACGAAGTGCATGTAACAGCATATACCTCTCTAGCTGGACCTCAATCAAACATTGTCACTGTTACAACTGATGAAGCTCGTAAATTCATTTTCTCATTATCGAAATATGGATTTTGATAAAATTCATGGCTTACCTGAAATTCTATATTATATTTTAATTTTCGAAGATAATCAAGCAAAATGAATCATATTTTATGATTGATAGCAGTATTGTTTTTCGGGTTTAGCATACTTTACAAACTTTGTTAATTCAAATCAGCTGAATATGCTTTTTTTCTTTAAAATTAATCAAAATTAGTCGAAAATTTTCATATCGAGAAAATTTTTTCTGTTTGTACAATTTCGAATTTAAAGAATTATATTGATATTTTTAAGATTTTAAATTTTTTGAAAAAGTTAACTCTGGTAGTTCCCAGAACATTTGAGTCTAGCTTCTCATTTGTGAGTAAATCGTGAAAAATGTAATTTTAAGTTAGAAATTTGAAAACATCTGAGATTATACATGTCTCAGCTTTCTTGAAACATCCCGATCAGTTACATTGTTACAATTCCAGTTGGATTTGATTTTTTTCATTTTAATTAGATCAGCAAGTCAAAAAAAAACTTTTTTGCAACAATTGCATTATCTTCAGACATCGATAATAACATTTTAATTCAACAGTGTAGCATTTTTCGTAAATTTCAATAAGTTTAATTTATAGCTCCTACCGGACCTCCGTTAAATCCACGTGCAAGTTCTGTAACACAGACACGCACCGATTTCTTATGGAATGAACCGGATTGTGAACTCCGTCATGGAAAAATAACACGTTATGAATGGCAACTCGAAAGTCTGGATCCATGGGGTGAAAGTAAATCTGGTCACAGCACCACACAACGAACATTTTTCGAGGATTTAATACCGTATACTCAGTATCGGGTACGAGTTTTGGCAGAAAATTCAGCTGGGCAAGGACCATGGTCCGAATGGATCACATTTAGGACACAACCTGCAGGTAGGTTGGTACTTCACTAAGGCTAGGTTTTTTTCAGAGGAGCACATTGAGCCTTTATTTGTGATCAAGTAGCACTTTGTCTTTACACTTATGTCCGTGCCATAAGATTTAAAAATTTTAATCAAAACATATCAGTTGAAAAGTCACCGCGTTACCTTCTCTCGGTCCGTACTTTTATTCTTACGGATCATTGATTGACAACCACTCTTCAAATAGACTGAGATCAAAAAGGCGAAAACTCAGCAAATATGACCTCAATTTGATGTTGAGAAATGAAGTACGAATAAATAACGATCGTTGAGAACAGAAGGAGAATATAAATAAATTATATGTATTTGTTTGTTTTAGCACCACCACCTCCAACAGATTTAATCGAGGAGCAATCATTTCCTCATGCCATCGAGATTTCATTTCTGCCACCAGTACCTCCACATGGCCTTATCAATGAATATCGAATAAGACATACACCATCTGGCCAAGTAAGTGTCTTTGTTATTTCGATTAGTTTCACATCTAAATTGCATCAATTTTGCTATTACCATTTGCCACATGTAGAATATGATTCGGAATTCTGCTTAATTCAAGTTTTATTTGGAATAAATATGAATACAAGTTGCTGAAGAAAGCATTAAACATATCACTATTGCTAATCATAAGGAAGAGAATTATTTAGAATTTAAAGATACTTTTTACAGATGAATTATAAAGAAGTTCGTGTGGTTGCAAGTCGATTGCAATGCTCGGATGCATCGAAACGCGATCGCTTATGTTATCGAGTGGTAGATTTGGAACCGGAACAAGAATATGAAATTCAAGCATCAGCTCATACCGAAAATGGTGCATGGGGTGATTGGAGTGAACCTTTAAGTGCTCAGACACACGAACAAAGTAAGTTGGAAACCTATAGTGATTAAGTTTGCAGTAAATAACATGAATATTTAAGTAGAAATAAAAATGAAATAAAAAAAAGCAGATGCTGTTCAGATATACCAGTGTTAGAACGTGAACTGGAACTGGTGGATAGCAAACCGAATAGTATAACATTACGGTGGCAAGGCTTGGATGCCGATCAGGTAACATTTCTTATTTATTTTTGTTTTGTCTAGTAATAATGCTTCACATTTCTAAAATAATTAAGATTTAGTGCCATTGAAATAAGTGATATTTTAGTCAAAGCATGTTGTCGGTTACATTTTGGAATATAAATCGGAAGATAATGATTGGAAGGAATATAATGGTATCACAAAACATCGTAGTCGCCAGAATGACTACCGTATCCAAGTGAAAGATTTAGAACCTTCGACGGAATATTTCTTCCGATTGAAAGTTGTTGGTAAAAATGACAAGCGTGGTTCTTCAGGACCCGAATTAAGAGCGATGACAAAGTGTGGACGTTAGTACAGTTTTTTCTTTTTTTCCTGTTTGTTTTAGTTTTCACTCTTTCTTTTCTCTTCAATCCTATTTAAATTGCTTTTTCGTTCATGGATATTTCAAGCTTTCACAATTTAGGACCTCAAGAACCGCCAACTGATCTGCAGTTGACGTCCGATTTCGAAAATGTTAAACTTACCTGGACGAATCCGAACAAAGAATCTTGGGCCTGTGATAATGTCGAATATGTGATTGATTTCGTCAATACCACTTCACGCGGTATAATGACGGTACCAGCAGATGCACCAACTAATCTCTTGTTACCATCGCTTCCAGGCACCAAATGGGAGATTCGCATGCGCACACAGACGATTGAGGAAGAACAGAAGCCATCGTACAGTCCATGGAGTGATCGCGTAACTTTGGTGACTCAGGCTCTTCCCGGAGAGTTGTTCCTGACAGTTGAACCAAAGACACCTACTTCTGCAGTAGTTATTTGGGATCTAGCTGATCAAGATCGAAAATGGAACTATGGAGTCGATCTTACTTACCAACTAAAGCAGTTGGGTGGTTGCTCAGAATCGCGAAGCGGTAGTCATGAACCAGTGACGAATTATCATGTTCAGGATAAGCAAATTTTACTTCATGATCTGACACCTGGTTCCGAGTATGAAGTAGTAGTTACTCCTCGTCGTCCACCAACACTACGATCTTCCGTCATAACACCAAAAACAGTACGTCGCTTTAGAACTAAGGCTACTTTTCCGTCTGGTCCACCACGCAATCTACGTAGTGAGGGACGTCGTGATACCGAAATTTTTTTCAAATGGGAACCACCACTTTGTGAGGAACAAAATGGAGAAATAACGCAGTATGAATACGAAGTAACAGGTGTCGAAGAATGGAATGATGTTAAACGTGAAGGCGTAACACCACGTAGCAATGCTGGAGTAGATCAGTTGAATCCGGGTCTCACATATAATGTACGTGTTCGCGCATATACCAGTGAAGGGCCTGGACCATGGTCAGAACCAATTCAGATTACCACTACTGGGACCGAGCTGGGACCTCCTCGAGAGCTTACCGCAGTACACACGAAACCTGAAATGATTCAGTTAACTTGGCTTCCACCATATCCAGAACGAGCACCAGTGGTCGTCTATAAAATCAGATACAGTCCACGTGCTGATGATTCTAACCTAGTAGAGATGGAACTTTCCAGTGATCAGCTGAGCTGTAGTGGATACAAAAGTCCTCTGATTACCAGTGATAGCGTATGTGCAACAGTAAAATCACTACAACCGGATACAACTTATCGTTTCGCTGTTCAGGTTTGTGAGTACATGCTTCCCATTTGTGTCCTTTTAGGAATGACATGTATATTTTCATTCTTCATAGTGAAATTCTTGACCAAAATCTTAGTTCTGCAATAAAATCTCATGAAATTTTCAAAATTCAGTGTTTTAAGAAGAGTCAGAATTAATTCAAGTCTAGTATTGAAACTTTAATTCGAAAATTTTACTATTCATATTACATTAAATATCATTCTTGGACCTCATATTTCCTATTCCCAGATTGAATGGGAATTATCCTGTTATAGATTTTCAGGCTCAATCACCTACTGGTAGTTGGGGTGAATGGTCATCACCTTATTTTGCAACTACACGTTCTACTGCGGAAGGACCGATACCTGGAAAGTTGCGATTAATATCTGCAGGACATGATAACCTTCGCGTAAACTGGACTGCACCGCCAGCTGTCAGAAATGTTGTTGATAAATATTTGGTTCGTTTTGCTTTACTCAAATTCCAAGCACATTAAAAATATTTTTGAAGTTCACTTTCTGATTTTTCAATGCTAAGTATGAATTGGTTTCAGGTTACTATATCATCAGCCAGTTACCCTGATCAACAACCGAAACAGTTTACTATACGCGGTGAACAGAATGATTATCATTTCCGTGATTTAGAACCAGCAACACCCTATAATATTACGATACAGGGTTTATCAGAAGGCAAACGAATGTGGTTCATCACGGAAGTTTTTTCAACCACTGATTACGGTGCTTACTATTGTAGCTAATTTCGCCTTTGTTTTAGTATTCTGAAAAAATTGGTTCCAATTCCTCTTTACATTTTTCCGAAGTGATTTTAAATGTTTTGCGGAAAGTTGGAACTGAGAATCTGGATCATTTTTGGTAATATAAAAATCTTTCTTGTGTTCCAGGAACTGGTTTGCTTTTTTGGTTACCACCTCCAACAGATTTGAAATTGTTAGAAAAATCAGACAGATTTATGCATGTAGCATGGAATCCGCCGGAAATCTTTGATCCAGCTTATAAGGATTTAATCACTCATTACCTGGTAGTTTTTTTAAATTCAAATTTAACTTTATACAGTTGATCATGTTTCCTTATCCAATTTAGGAATATATGTTCTCCGTATTGGATTTGCAGAGCTGAATTTAATGGGAATTTCAGGTGACGATAGCACCATTTGATCCGTACACACGTAGAACCGGTCAGCCACGAAATTATTCGGTACCATATCCGAGAACGTCCATTAAATTTGATAATTTATCACCAGAAACAATTTACAATATTACGGTACAGGCTGGCACTAGTAGTGGTTACGGTGAAATACTGTGGGGTACTTATAGTACTCTTGGATTGGGTCAGAATCATGTGTTACGGTTACTAGATCGTACACCGACATCATTGACTGTCGAATGGGAATCAACATTTCTCGGTGACAGAGGATATACCGTATGTTTTTTATCTTAAATCTTAAATTTTATCTCAAATTTCTGTTTATATGATGAGTTTTTAAGCTTTTTTTAACTCTGTATTTTTAATTAACGAAGTTAAAAATGAAAAAAAAAAACTTTGAAATTTTCAGCTTTCATGGGAAAGCTTATCTTCTGTTTTCAAACATGTTGGCATCAATGTAATCCGTTCAACGAATGTTCCCGCTGGCACCACTCAGTATACTATTGAAAATCTAGAACCTTCAACGGTCTATAATGTCACCTTGCAAACACAACCGGATGGTAAAGTAGCCTCTGGTGCTTATGCTACTTTACCGCCAGGGTGGTTCATGGTACGTAATTTGGTATGGTGCGATCGAACCCATTACGCTCTGTCATTGAGTTGGGAACCAGTAAACCTAAACAAAGCAACACACTACCAAGTGCGATACTTGAGACTTAAAGAACATGATATTATCTGGACAGAAGAAAATGAAGCCAGAGCCATAGATTTACTTTGTCCCAAGGATGGCTGTAATCGACATTGTTATTTGGTCTTCAACCTTATTCACAATCCAAATGAATATGTTTTCCAAGTTCGAGCTAAGGTAAGTTCATCTCATTCATTTTGTTTGATCATCTATGTTATGACTAAAGAATCGATATATCTATTCCAGTTATTTATCCGTTTAAACCTTTCATTTAATATTCCAAAAAAAAATCTTCGGATCATATGATGCTATATTAGTCATTAGCGCATTGATCATTATGGTGTTTTCATGATTGCTGATAGCTGCAATAACAGATAGTAATCAAATTGGGAAGTAATATGGAATTTAAAATTGAACATTTTTAGGTGAACAACCAATGGAATAGATGGAGAACAGCTGGCAAACCGAGCGTTATCGAGAAATCAGCACGGAAAAAAGGCTGTTGCATCGTGCCACCACCATATATGGTTGAAAATATCGGTTTAGCTGGAACATTTTGGGAAGTGGACATTGCACCAGTTGAATCACAACCACAAAATGTTTCGTTAGTTTTATATACACTTGGTTATCATTTATTTTCGAATATACGGTTGATTGCTATTGCAGGCTAACCTCTTTGATTATCTATTCATTTGCTCGGATATCGTTACATAATTGCAATCCTGAAATTTTTTTTAACAAATATTGGTATTTTCTCTTTTTTCAACTCTTTTATTATTTATACTCTTAGATAAGAGTTTAATAACAATGATTCGTTCAGGCGTTACTATGTTGTCGTTGATGAGCGTGAACCAGCAGGTAGTACTAACTGGACTGAATTAACCGACAAGATTACGGCAAACAAAATGAAGATCCCTTATTATGTAGCAGCATCTTTCAACGCCGATACATTACCGGAACAACGAAAAGTTCGTATTGGTGATGGTACAGTTATCGGTGGCTATCTGAATTATCCACTGGTTAAGGGTAAAAAATACAATTATGAAATCTATTCCGTCTGGGAGCTCGATGGTAAGCCAGCTGCTGTGGCACGTCAACGAGGTAAATCAATTTGAACATATCATTTTACAATATTTTATCGACTATTCAACTATTTACTTAACTATATCGAATCCTTTGAACATCCCTTATAGTATTGCTTATTACTTTTCAAAAATGATTTATTTTTAAATGAGTAATGAAAGCATTATGAGCACAATCATCTGTCATTTATTTTTAAATTTTCCGTTCTGCGGAATGATTGAAATCTTTAGAGTTTTTACAGAATACTGCAGGTGTGTCAGTATTTTTCTCTTGATCTTTTACGATGCAAAATGCTTTTTGCAAATTTTCTGAAAGAAATGAATGAATTATGAAGAAATAGTATGTATAGTATATGGAGAACGAAGAATCTATCGTAGCACTGTTTTCTGCTTTCAGTTTTCACTTATTTCTTTTTAAAAAAATATTAGAAGCTGAATTAGATCAAAATTAAATTTCAAAATACTTACTTTCGATAAAGTGAACAATTTATTCTAAGAAGTATGGGTAAAGAGAGAAAGAGAAAGGGAGAGGAAAAAAGCACGAGTTGAAGGGGTGAGATTTTTAGCGTCTCTTTCTGAAATATGTTTCGGAGTTGTGGTTGTAAAAATCAAGAAATTTTCAAAAGTTCGCTTACCTTTTTCACCAATACTTTCAAAATAATGTCACATTTCAAACATTCTTTTGTTGATTTTAAATGTTTTTTTTTAAACATCCTAAACTCATTTTGCAAAAAAGACTATAATTCTAAAGTGAGGAATTTCAAAAGCGAGAAACCACATTTAATTTTAAAAATTACAACCAGCGTGGTTTACGCTTATCATCAGAATGACGAGTCATACTTGTTTGTGTCAATATTCAAACATCTTATTCGTCGTCTGGGTGACCTAACTAAAATCCTCTGAGTCATTTCGTTTTTTCCCTGCTGGTAATTCAAGCTTTCCTGTTATAGCGATCAGTGGTTTCAGATTATGTAAAAAATGCCCGAATGTGTTTTCATGAATGTTGTTGTTGTAAATACCGCACAGGGATAAAATTCCATTTGATCTGATAAGTGTGTAGATCTTAATGTGCAATAAACCAACGTTTTATTGAAAATAGAATGAATTTTGATTGTAAGAAATGACATATTTTTCTCTTTGTAAATACCCGCACTAGTTTTATGACTGATAATATTGCCAAAAGTAATATAAAAAAATGATTCAAAATGAGGACTGTCAATTTCAAATAAAAATAATTATAGAGTTGGTAGTATTTAGTCCACAATAAGCTCAAAAATAAAATATTTTATTGAAAAATTTTCGAAAAGACTAGTACACCCTGGCACTGTTTCATACATTTGTTCCATAATCTGGCTCGTTGTTGAAAAAGGCTTATTGTATGGCAATAGCAATTAATTCGATTCGTCCTTCATACTTTCACATACCAGAAACGATTCAATGGTCTAGTTTTTTTTTTTTTTTTCATTTAATAGAGTAATTCCAAATGGATATTGCCGTGACTTCTTTTCTTATTAGAGTTAGAAACTTTTAAACACTAAACTAATTCTAGAGAATAATGGAGAAACTGAAATAAATGCAAGATGGATGAGTAGATTTTGAGTAGTAAACTCCAATTCCACTTAATATAACCTAGAAAATTGAGATTGAACTTACTATTTAAATTTTTTCAAATGTTTTGACTGTCTTGAATGAATTATATTAAATAATTTAATAAAATTTTATATAGCTATTAATTGTATACATCGCGTAAGAAAGAATTAGTCGAATATTTTCCAAAACATTATTAAGATGAATAAATATTTTTTTGAAAAAAATATGAACGATATTTATTTTAGTATTGAAAAGTTTTTTTATTTTGCAGAACGATTAGCGAATAAATAGCAATCAGTTGATTTCTTAGCGAGCATCAAAACTTTAATAACTCAACATTTTGCAATCTAAATTGAGTTCTAATCATTCCCATTCTCTTGAAATATAATCGAGTAATTCTTTCCTCTGACGATGGTTTCCATCGTTTACGGAGTTCAGTAGTACTCAGTCTTTTAATTGAAATTATAGTATGATCCAATGACATTTAATCCAGAACATAATATGATATGCAAAATGTTTTATTTTACTGCTTGGCTTGGAGCTATACATTTTTGTTATGCTAGATTATAATAATTTTGTTTTCTGAACATTTGATAATATTTCTTCATTATTACATCTTCATTCCATTATTCTACTTCTGTTCCACTAAAAAACTTGTTTTCTATGCGACATATGACTGCACTATAGTAGATGAAGACGTATAGTATTTGAAGAATGATGCAAAAATTTATGTTAGATGATATAGATGCGAACCATGAAAATGAATCTCAAAACAGCTAAACTTGTCGAGAATATCATTTTTCTTTTTCATTAAATGAATAACATAATTACTGATTGCGTATTGTCAAGCAGAAGTGATAGGTTCGTTGACAATTTTGATAGGATGACTTGAAAAGTAAGACGAAATGAAATATATTGCAAGGAAGGCATAAAGTTCATTTTAGTGTGACACAATTTTGCGTGCTCATCGAAAAACACCATAACATTATGTTTTTTGTAAAGAAAAATAGATAGCGATACTGCACAATAATAATAAATTGTTTTCTTCATATTTTTTTTTATTTATATTACTCTATATAAATTAAAAATATAAATAAAATTCCGTATAAATAAAACTGTAATATTTGTATTATTAGCATCAGTGTTATAGTTATTTATATTATTGCCATTACCATAACATTCATACCATATTTATATAATTGGTATCAAGTGTTGTAATTTTCATTGAATTCTTTATGGGCATTGCGTTAAAACAGTAAAATGTAGTTACCCCCCGCCTTCTTATTATTTCAATCTTGTTTAATCGGTGAAGAAGCAACGTGGGTTGAGAATTGTTGATATTGGTAGTTGGTGATAGTTGAGGCTGGTAACAACAGCAACAATAATATTAGTGTGCATTATCCACCTGAACCAATTGGTTGCCCAGTGAAGCGAAGATACCGACTGGATTGAACTGAACTCGTTTTTCTATTTCTCTATTTCACAACTACATTTCAACAGTTATGAGTGTATGGCCTGATGGTATGCCTTCTTCTTTTTTTTTTTTTCTGAAATAGACTGCAATTTGTAGTATTGCTTTAAAACAAAGGCAAAAATATTAGATGTCATGATACATCCTACATTGCTTTTCACGAAATAAATTGTCATGAATTCTTAAATCTGTCACATTTCTAATGTAAAAATTCTTTGCTATTTTTTTCAGAAAGAACAAAATAATGTTTGTTTATGTATGTACGCTGTATTCTTGTTTCAATTAGCTAAATCTAAAAAAAATTCTATTAATGACAAAACTGATACGAGTCTTATTTATCTACAAGTAGCAAGTGAAAAATTCATTCTATAGGTTTAAGTAGGAAACTTTAAAATTGTTTAAGATTTCGAAAACTAGATCCGCATTTATCAGATCAAATTTTTACTCATTATTTCCTCGATTGACATGAGATTTGCAGATTTTTTTCCATTACTGTTTCATTTCTTTATTAATTTATTTGTTTTTGAAATTTTCGTCGGCATTTTTTTTCCTCAGTTAGTCAAATGTAAGTGATAACAAAATATTTTCAAGCGTTTGATTTTATTCCGTGACTTTGGTAAGTATGGACAATGAATTAAAAAACTCTAGAACAGACCTGCTGAATCCTGTTTGATTTACCACTTCCTAGCTCATTTTCGGATTCTTTAAATCCGCTATACGGGCATGAAGTTCCGCTTGATCATAATTGCGGCATTGCTTTGGAAGATGATAGTCTAATTTATAACATAAGTCGCTATGTCACTATAATGAAGTAATGTGTTTATTTAAATGTATGAAATTAAATTCTGTTTGGGGGGACCATACATTTGAGTGGTGAAAATCGATTTAAGATTGTAAGCTTGATAAGGTTAATCATTAACTTTTCAAAAATCAATTTTTTCTTCTAAAATTGAATCTCATCGAATTTTTGCCAATGTAAGTTTACAAATTTTTAAATTTTGACAACTTTTTAAGATGGTTTTCAAAAAAAATTTTTTTTTGTGAGAAATTGATAAGATTAAATTTCAGCAAGTCCGTATGCGATTTCCGGATGGCCTTGGTGGTGGCTATTGCTTCTGCTTATCTTGTTACTTCTGCTTATTCTTCTCACATGTTGCCTGCTTTGGTGTTTGCAAGGGTAATTTTTCCATCTTGTGCAAAAAAAGAGCGAAATTTCGGAAAATCGATGACATAATTGGGAAATTTTAAACTTTGTTGGTTTAACAGTGGAATTTCTTAATTTATTTACATTTTACTTTTGAGAAAAAGGTCAAATATAGCAAAATTCTTCCAGTCGAATTTAGCAATTTAGCATTCTTGGGAATTTTTTCTTAAAACTTGAAACAATGCTTATTGAATTTTCAATTTTCTTTCAAATTAGCATTGATAGGTGCATTTTTGTTTTTCATTCATTTTTCTTACATTTGATGAAAAAAGGCAATTATCTTAAACACATTGCTTTAATTAATTGTTTCATCACTTATCATTGCCATTATTTAATATTTTCAAAATTTTAAACTAAGACAAGAAAAGAGACTGATTTAAATGCCATTTCTGATTTTGACCTCTAAATTATAGCTTCTCTCCTAGTTTTAGTAGATTGTCAGGAAAGATGAATTAAACATGAAATATATCAATCCACAGGAAATTAATGAAAGAATGAATACACTCCAGTGGTTGTAGTTTTCTGATTTGTGGAAGCAAAAAATTTTCTACCAAATGATTTATTCGATTATTGCTAGCAGTGAGATAATTATTCCATAGATCAAATATTTGTTATATTTTATCTTTTCTCTAAATAATGAATTCTTTATTATTAATATGAGAAAAATTGATTTTTATTATTTTGCTTTATTTGAAAAAATAAGCAATTTGATACCAAATTGCACCTTTCTCAGAAAAAGAAACAGTTTTTCGAATTTTCAAATTGAAACTGAAAAATCATTTGTTGAATTCAAAAGTACAATCATCATTTATTCTTATTAATTTAACTACATGAATTGCTATGCATTTGTTATTATTGTATTGTGTTACTTATAACTTGACTTCCTATGTCATTTCTATTTTTCTTTCAAATACTGAAATTGCACTTCCTATTTGAAAGTGAATTGAAACTAAAAGCAAAAACAAATTGAATTGTAGGCGCTATCGAACACGTAAAGAACGACGTTTTGTTGCATCAAATGGTCAAACAGTGCCACTACTTTCCACAGATGTTAGTCTTTTTCAACAAACATGAATATTTAAATGATCCAAAAAGTCGATATTAAATAATTGGGCCGAAGATTGAATTTAAGAAAGAATATTTCAAAAAGTTATTAATTGAATAAAATCATGTTTAATCTGATATATCGCTAGCGAAATGTCTTTTTAGATTTTAATTTAGAATATGCATCAGAGGATGGTGTTGTAATCTGATTGCTTTAAGATGAGTTTTGTTACTGTTAAAATATCCTATTAAGAAGCGTCTTTTGCAGTACTATAATTATCTAGAAATAATTATAGTACTGCAAAAGTTGTATGTATTTTTTTTGTCAGAATTTTTATTTCTATGTCGGAATTTTTATTAGATTCTATTTTAACATTTGAATGATTTGTTTAATTCAGAATAACTTTTGGAGAAATTGTTAAAACATGCTTTAAAAAACAAAACATGGAATATTTTTAGATGGAGAAAAATGGAATTGAGCAAAACATACAAGCACTTTCATCACGTGTCGATGATATCCGTTCATCACTTGATCAGAAGGCTGCAGGTATGTCACAAAAATCGACTGATCTTAATTCATGTTTGCAAATATGAAGTGAATTTTTAAGCTCGTGGAGATTTCGAAGATGGATATGTGCGTGGTTTTCGAGATGCAAACAAATTGGGCACTGCATCTGCGGCGCGTCGACGAATGGATGATGATTATGGTAGTAAGGATGATCGGTTCCATGAGGGCTATGTTAAAGGATTGAGGTATATAAAATTATGGATTGTATGAGAATATAAGAATCGCTAAACAGTCTTGGAATTGTTTCGTACTTTGCTGATCAAATATAATTATAGAAATGAAAGCATCTTTATATCAGAGAGGAATTTTGGTATTTCAATTACTTATAGGAATGATTTTGGAATTTATTAAAAAATAGAAGCCAATATAGTGCATAGCATGCAAATAACTTCCCGGTATTCATCTAAATGAAGCTTTTGAAGTCAGAACTACGAAGGAATCCTGCTTCAAAATTTTCACTTGAATTGATTACAGAGATGCCGGAATGACAGGAATGAGCGCATCAATGCGTAATTTGGCACAACGTGGTCAGGGTCCTGGCTATTCTTCCGGTTACATGCAAGGTTTCCGAGATGGAAACTCAGGTTTATTTGGTGATCGAATATCTAACAGCTTATTGCGAAGATTAGAAGAACAGTATCCGAATCAAGAAGAATTCCGCACTGGTTATATTGATGGATTCAAGGAAGGCATTGAAAGTAGAACTTCTGGGCAAAGAGTGAGAGATAACGCATATTTTTCAGTTTATTGTGTTTTACAATTTTGTTGTAACCATGATTTTTCTATTTTATTGTTATAAGTAAGATATTATTTTGATCTCAAATTTGTTCTTGTTTGTTTGAAGCAAAATTTCTGAGCATATTCCTACCGAAATGAGTAAGTTTTCAGAGCTTTGAGGAATCACGACGTTTACAAGAGAGCCTTACCAAACTTACTGAAATACTGCAAGATAAATCGAAAGGCGGTGTTGATGAAACACGTACTACCAAAATTTATCATGTTTGTAAGTTATTTTTTTATCTCATTTCTATATCTAATTTTGCAGTAACAAATGGTGCATAGTTTTCTGTCTTTTCAGTAGTTGTAAAAACAGAATTGCTGAAAGTAATTTGGTAAATTTAAAAAATTTTTTTATTCTTTCAGACAATCAGCAACCAGAAGCTATTAATGTATCAGCCTATTCCTCTACAACTGGTCGTCAACTGGAGCAAGAACTAGAGGACCTTACATCCTCTTCTAGAAGATCTACTCTCAGGCGACATTATACGGTCATTTTTTTTTGAATTTCCTTTTTTTTTTGCATTTAATGAGATGTTTAATTTAGAAATTTCGGGGAAATAGCAGAACGTTTGGTCAAAGAAATTTTCGTTTTTGAACATTATTGTCATTTTAAAAGATTTCAAAACGATTTTTTCAATTTTTTAAAACTTTAGCCAGGAGACTATCTAAAGTACGGTAGTGAAGCGGAAGCATATGGTAGTTTAGCAAGGAATCGACGTTCACTTTCAGCATCCGCACTTGGTCGAGAGCTTGCTAGAGGTTTTTCTTTCTCTTTTCTGTCGCTTTCTGTTTGAAATTTATTGTGGAAAGATACAAGGATTCCTCAAAATTCCTCATTATTAAACTTCTAATTGACAAAATTGCAGGAAAACCAAAATTAGAAATTTTGACATGAAGTTTTAACAAAATAATCTAATCCACTTATTTTTTTTTTCTGTATTAAATTTATTGCCAGTGAAATGGGTTTTAAAAAGTGATCGATAAAACAGCTGTTTAAGATGCAGGTAAAAATAATGACAGCTGAGTGATTTTCAAAAATGAATGATTTATTATATTTCACATGAGCACATGTGATTCCTTTTTTTGAAAAAGCTTTTTTTGTTTTATTTAACCGCTATTAACCAGAACTCAGAGCATCTAAAATTAAACGACAAATGAATCGTTTGATGGGAAATGTAATTTTGTCAGCGGTGGAAAGCAATGAATGCCAAGATAATTATAGAATTCTTCTTACATTATGAAATGATGATATCTTTTTTTTGCAAATCATCTTCCTGCTCTTTCTCCATAGTTTTTTTTTTTTTGAAATTTCAGGTTTTTTTGGCTAATTCTTCTCAAAAGCTTGCTTTGGCAATTCTTATCTTTGAGTTTTTATAATTTTATGGCTTTCAATTAATTTTTGTTGTGTGCTTTACTTACATTTTATATTTTTGTTTGCCGTTTGTTTGCAGAACAGTCAGAACGTGCTCGTCTGTATTCTGGTACCGGAACATCGTATATCAGTCGCGCGTCGGCTGCCGAAAGGCCTATTACAGATACATATTCACGTCGTTACACATATCGTAGCCGTAGTGACATGGGTAGTCCGCGCCATTATGCATCGCAGACACTTCTCGACGGCGCTCGTCCAGGACCTTCTACACCGCACACACGTCGTGATGCACTGCACACTTTGCAACGTGAGCTTGATACACTATCACGCTCACCGGATCAACTAATAGCGCGTGGCTATAGCTCTGACACCGGGTACCTGAACGATACAATGCGATCACGTACCCGCGCCTACTCAAACTATGATTATGGTTAGCAGGCACTCTATCATACTTTTTTTTTGTGTGATGCAAAATTAGCTGGAATAAAGCGTGCGTTGCAATATTGCACCTTATGTTGCAAATAAAGCACTACAATTAACCACATGTGTTAAAGCACTTTAACCTAATCAAAATCTCGTGAAAGAGTTGAGGTATTACTTATTCAAATATGTTAATTTATATATTCGTAGCTGTTTGGGATCACTACATGATACTGATTTAATGAATTTATGAGTTTTTTTTTTATCGACTTTTTTTTTGAACTTTTGATCATATCTCACTTTTCGTCTGCCTAAAAGAATCAAACATGGTTTCTGCCACTTTTACCATTTCTTTTCTTTAAATTTCTTTTATCACTGGTAAAATTTTCAAGGCCAATGAATCCCTTTTTAAAATTTCTTCTACTACAAAACTTTTTAGCAATATGTTTTTTTTTTTCTTTTTTCGTAGTAAAGGAATTTGGTAGAAGAGAATTTAGCAGGATGCAGTTCGAGAAAGAAATTGATTTGTGAGAATATATGCAATCAAAAATTTGATAAAACGTCATTTTTTGTCAGCATCAAAGTTCGCTGTTGTTAATTATGCATGCCTTGCGCTAAATTTAGTTCAATTTTCAACTTTTTGCAATTTCAAGTGATATTTGATTTTACAGATACGTATAGAACATCGAAGAGTGAAATGAGAAGTGCGGAAACATCTGGTGGTATTATCGATGCGAGCAGTAATGGTACTTCAGGTTATGGTACAAGAGCTGCAGCTTCTACCTCATTCAATGCCCGTAGAGGAGGTATCTTATCTGATTCTTCTGCTACGATGCTTTAATCCAAATTTGAGGAATTAATATTAGATGTTCATTACCTTCAGTAGATTCCGTTTTTTGCTATCAAAATAGAATTGCAAGCTGGTAGTATTGCATATTCATAAATAGTGCAGTGGAGTAACTGCGCTTCGTAATTTCATTTGCTATTGTTTATGTTTTTTCTTTTGAAATGTTTGAATTACCTTAAAAAATTTGATAATATTGCTTTTCACTGCAATTTTACAAATCGAAAATCACGATTGCAATTTGCACAATGCCTATTTTGCTATTTTAACAATTCTTAATGATACAAATGACGTCGAGAACTATTTGAGTGTGTTTGATGTAATTAGAAGTGTTAAGCTTTAGTTTCAGTTTTGATATAAATTTAAGAAATGTGTGTTGTGCTTACAGCGACTGTGTGCTAATATCATCCTGGTTACAAAAGCTACCGGAAGAGTGAAAAATTGCAAATAAAAAGTATTTTAAAATCTGTGCAACATGATTAACAGCGCAGTGCATTCAGTTTATCATCGAAAAACTGTAGCATCAACAGGATTGCAATGCAAACAGGCAGAAGAAATTGCGCTATAAATTTGCAGAAAATGAAAGAGGAGCTAGTAGTGGAAGGACGACAGCTGGTAATTTTTCATCACATAATTGGCCCGATGATCTGATTGATATTGTCAACGAACCGATGGGACAGACATTGGATCGAATGAAAAAATACAGTAACTCGTTGTCACAAGTTGACCGAGGTACGCACGTTTTCATCTGAGAATTATGATTTGATTGCGAAGAAACTCGAAGGAAGCAAAGTTTAATTTAAAATTCAACTACGTGGATTTGAAGATCAAAAAGGACTTTTTTTTTCTGGCTTTGCTCAGTTTTTTGCTTTAAATGTATGCTTAAATTTGCACTGTGTGAAATGAATGAATCATAACAGTTTTTCCAGTGTGTAATGCTTTAACTACAAAGTATTGAATTTTTTTTTTGTTTTATGCGACAGTTTAGTTAGAGAAACTAAGGAAATTTTCTCATTTTGCTAAGCGTGCGAAATTTTTGAAATGAGCCTTGAAGCATTGTTTTATTGCACCATATAGCAACAGTGATTTTTGTTTTTCCTAGTATTTTTTTCAGTAAATTCCGTTGAGCATTTTGATTTTCATATTTTTTGAGATTTGTATTTATCTGCTTAAATAGTAGCAAATATTTCCAGACAGAAAAATTAAATTGTTTTTAAATTTCAACAAATAATTTTAACGATTGTAGATGGAGCGGAAGAAAGTGGTCCAATACGCGAAAGAGTGGAAGAGCGATATCAACGTTCATACAAAGAAGTATGTTTGATTATTTCTGTTGATTCCTTTTTAACATTTTATTTTCTATGAGATTTAATTTAAACGAATCTAGAATAGAAGATAGCAAGACGTGGATCCATGTCTCTTATACAAATTCCTTCCATTTATTTATATTTCCAGATCATAAGTGTAACGTTAGAAACACAGGAGCGGACAATCATTTGACCTAATATATTTGCACCAGTAATTAGTGGGCTGTTTTCTTAGTGTATCCCTTAACTTTCGTTCAGTTGTGCTTTGTATTATCTAGCTATTTCACATCATTTTTGATGTGAAATTATTGGAAGCTATGAATTTGTTTTGGTTTCAGGAATATACAACAGGAAGACGATAAGCTAATATATGAATTCATTTTCCAAACAAGCAAAAAAAGAAGCCAAAATAGCCGCTGTTATTATCTAATATTTCTTTTTCCTAAGAAGTTTCCAGTGATATGAATAATAGGATAAAATTGGCATGGTGCTCGGTGATACTGATATTTATACTTCAGTACTTCCTGTTCCTTCTGATAACCTGTTGTTTCTTCATATTTTTCCCACTTCTCTTCACATTTCTATACATAGAGTCGACCTTTCTGACCTTTTTTTTGCAAAGAAATGATTTCTTAATTTTACAGTCTGATAATATTTTATTTTATTTTTTATCAAATAAGGTGAAATTTAAAATGAATTCCGAAAATTTCTTATCTTTTAACACAGCAACATGGCGAGTCACCAGACATTTGTCATTTATATTTAATTTTTCTGGAATATTCAGTGTAATGACGTTAATTAACAATTCTTAAGATGCAAACAACTGAAAATGCTGTTGCCAGTATCCTATTTGCTTTTTCATACACTCCACATATAATAATCACTGTCAATTATTATTTTATTGAAATTTCTACTTGCTCACATTTACTTTCATTTAATTTTAATTTTCTTAAATGAGTTTAGCTTTTATGGATATTTTTTGTTTGTTACTTTTGCAGACTGTTGCATTTTAGAAAACGCATAATTTTTTTTTTTTTTTTTATATCAGTATGTCAGTAAATGTTTGATAATGTATTATTGTACTCACTATTTGATCATATGTGATCTTTTCCGTTTTTCTGCTATTGCTGCCAATTCGTCGTTAGTTTTAGATTTCCAAAATAGAAAGAAATCGATTATAATATGAAAGAAATGAAAACTTTATTCTTTGATTCCTTTCATGATTATCACTTAATTGACTATCACACTTCAAATTATTTCACATTTAAAATAATATTTGAATAAAACAATTTTAAGAATAAATCAAATATTACTTTTTTTTCCCCAATTTTTATGTTTCCAATGATTCGTTAAAGAAATGGCTGGTAAGCTGAGTTGCTTTTGCTTTTTTTTTACGATTCATCAACTTATTTGAATTTATGTGCCTTCTGAATAAAGTAATACGGTTATTTTTGTCGTTCATAATTATGCACCACTGATTGTTTATCCATTTTTTTTAGAATAACTTAAAATAATGTAAAAAAGTTAATCAATTGCTAAGAGAAATATTGGAAAGATTGGTTTTTACATCGTAAGATTTCCATCAGACTATTCGACTCTTCTATTTTTTATTTGCCAATTCCCTTCTTAAGAGAAATTTCATGGAATTCTCATTCATTTCGATTTCTTTCGCACTCTATGCAAATTTAATAGCTTAATTTTGATGAAATTTAAAAAAGAAAATCCACTGAGAGAACTATGCACGCTTGAGGGAAGCGAGTACTGCATGAAGGTAACAATTTAGATACCCTTTAAGTGTTTAAAGAATCTATTTTCACCAAATGATTGTTGTTTAAATTTTATTACCATACTGTTCTAAGATACTGAATGAACAATTTAAATCAGTGCTTAATTCTCTCTATAGCTTCAAAAGATCTTAGCGAATTAATAGAGGTCAAAGCTGATTGAAATATAACGAAGTGTTGAAATGATCGAAACACTCTTCTTAAACATTCATTTCTTTCGTCGAACAAGTTAATTTCTATTGGTTAATTGATAGAAACGATAACTTTTAACTTAACTTGTTACTGAACATATAAAAAAAATCATTTGGCTAGTCGTTTATTTGAAAGCATTATGTTGCTTCTATCAATTGTCAATATTTTCTCGAGGGAAACATCGAGAATATGAGCATTTGCATAAATTTTAAAAATGATATAAAAAGAATCAGAAAGAGTACTTTTTTGTAGTGAAAAGATCAGAGTGGTAATGTTGCTGTTAGTGCTGATTTTTTTGTTTTTTTTTTTTTTTTGTACTTCTAGCAATCACTTCTATGATCTATTTCCTGACTTTTATTATTGGTGCCATCGTTTAATTGTGGTTACATAAAATTATATAAAAAAATATTTAATTGTGGTTACATAAAAAAAAATATATTCTTTTTGCATCTTTTTCCAAACAGTTATCATTTTACTCTGAAAAGTATTTTTACTATTTTAAAACCTTTAATGTCATGATTAAGCAATACTAACTATGAGTTAATTCGTGGTAACATCATAGGCTAAGATATTTAGCAGTGAGTCATGTCATACTGAATTGCTATCGTAGTGCTAGAACGTATGATTTATACATTTATGTATTTTTTGTTAAAATAGAATGCTGAAGTGCCCGATTTGTTTGGAAACTGGTGATGGAACACTTGCATTTGCAGCGTTGAAGTGCGGTCATGTATTCCATCGAGATTGCATCTATTCGTGGTTAACGGTCCGTATAAATAAGTGTATCCTTATTTCAGAAATTTTAATTCGAATTATTGCACACAGGGATTACAGTAGCCAAATATGGGAGGAGGAGAGAGGGAAGGAACTGATATTAAAGTATCTATAAATTCAGCCATGTAGAATTTTAACTAGGCTAACAAACATTTTTTGCTAACTGAATTAACATTTGAAATTTTCTGAAATATTACAAAGCGTTGGAAAAAAATGAAGAATGTGAATTCAGATAGTACTTTGAAGATAATCATACTGCAGAATTCAACGAGTGCTTTTCCGAATAAATTGAACTGTAGCAAATTAAATTTTATTCTACTGATAGTTAATGATTATTTCAGACTAATAAGAACACCAAGATCTGTCCAGTTTGTAAAAAACTTTGCTAATAGCTTCTTAAACTTGTATTTTTTATATCAGTCCCCTGGTTAGTCATTTATGATAATTTTGTTTCGAATTAAGTTTTATAATTTTGAAATAAGTTAATTTGTGCATCAGCAAAAATATTTTCGCCCGAGATTCGACGATCAAAAAATACCAAATAATGTCTGAGGAATTGAAAAAACAAAAATTGAGTATTGTAAATAAATTTTATATTTTCCATTGAAATAGATTCCATCGAAATACCATTTTGAAATCAATTGATTTTACTTTAAATGCATGAAGGTATAAATGGTAAAAACAAAGTTCGATGTTTGCAGCAAACTAACATACAAGTGCAGCAAAAAGCTCTACCAAAACGGTATGAATATTTTAGAATTAAAAATAGAATTGATCGTATCAGAACTGGATTGGAAAGTTTTAATTTAGATCAATTTAATTTACTGACACATTCATTACACAAAAAAAAAAAGCTAGTTAGGGACTATTTGGCTTTCACCACTTTGGAGCTTCTTTTTCTAGAAACAGGTCAATATGTTCGATACAACTACAACCTACAAAAAAAATAATACGAGTTTCGATCTATCAAAATCAATATACGCTTCGATCTACCACACATTGATACGAGCTTCCATCTACCAGTCATAGTTCACATACTAACAACCATTATGGTTATGAGCCAAATGATTGTGAAATTTCATTCGAATTATTAAGTGGCCCTTTAATGAACCTAACTTACATGATAGTGTTAGGCATTTTCATATTTGTTTGTATTTTATCAAGTAATTTTATGAAAATTTGAAATTTTTCAAATTAATTTCAACAAGCAGCAAAATTTCATCAATTTTTGGATAATTTCATTTGCATTTTCATTGAATATTAAAAAAAGGATCAATGAATCGTCATAATAGAATGCAAAAATTTTACTTTTAAATTAAACTCATTTTCATGATCTCAACAATATTTTTAGAATTTGCATTTAAATTTATGTCGTGAAATTGTATGTAATTAATTTCAATCATACTGATAAATTTGTATGTAATTAATGGCATTCATATCACTCGCAAGCTATTATCAAAGATAGTGAAGTCATTAACTAAAGACTTCACTTTTCTTTCTTCATATGATATTATAATTAACTTGCTTGGCTATGCTTGAGACGCTCGATAATTTGTACAATTTCTTAATGAGTCCTGGTTTCTTCCATTAATGATATATGATTGCTTTACCACTATTTCATTTTACTGTTGCGCCTAATTGTAGAAATCTGCATCTTATATGAACTGTTCTGTGTCTGTGTGTGTTTGTACGTAAATTTGTACTTTTTTTTTTTAAATCCGTTCAATTATCACTCAATTATAACACTATTACCACATTTAAAAAGCCAGTTGAAAAAATCAGTTACACGGAAAAAATTTTTAAGAGAAAGAGAGAGAAAAATTTAAAAAAATTTGAAAATGTAACGTCATTTTACACGTTATGCAGCGTTTTAAAAAGCCACCAATAACTTTTTTTAGTTTCGAAAAAGTCTGATTTCATCCATTCACTTTGGCTAAAGCAACTATTAATCTTATGTTTTGACTGCCTATCTAAAAACTGATTCAAATTCAATATTCAGAACACATTTAATGATTGTCATGGATAAGCAGATATTATTTTTCAATTTAACTTTCACTTCATTCCTTCCCCTCAAGGTTTTTTTCCGAAGAAAAGAAGTAACGCATTGTTAACATTAGAAAACGAAACGTTATTGAGTGTAGAAATATTTACTGGTTAGACTATATGCAATTAGCACCTGAAGATAACATTCATTTCCGCACTTTTCATAAATTGAAGTTTAGAAAACGTAGATTTGTTAACGCTATTAAATTCTAATGATCATTTAAAAATTTTGGAAAAAAAATTTACGTAGAACATGAACGAGAAAAATCTGATTTCGTATTATAAATTTAAGTTTGCCATAATATTTTTCAAATCGATAAGTTAGTGTTTTCAGTAAATCTGAATCATAATATCTCCAGTTTATACAGATTCAATTTTCAAGTACACAATGTTTTAGAAGCGTTGTAGTCTAGTAAATCAGAATCAACTGCCTTAAAATTGAGTCTGCTAAGAGTGCACAAAAATTTCACATCAATTTCGAAATTTATTTTAGACCAAGCTTAATTTGTCGAAATTTGCAAAAGTTTGAATTTAGGATTTTCTAACAAATAAAAATGATTCATTTTACACTAATTTGTTACATTCATTTCATTTTAATCTTTTATCTTTTCCGTGAGGAATTTTTATTTGTGTAGAAAAATGCTGTAATTCTCTGTAGCCACAGAATGCTTTAAAACTGTTGAGCAGACTTTTCGGCACGATTTATACTTACGTCGTAACTTCCTAGCATCGCGTTATTCATTACTACACTTCTCTCTTTACCAAACATTTGGTAGTCGATCGATTCCTATCTTTTTTGTTGATCACTGATTTTGCCAGAAATTTGAAATGATGATATATATTTATCTTTCTGGTAAAACGAAAACAATATATCATTATGATGATCGTAACAATAGCAGCATTATTGCTACCTGCATTTTGTAGTACTTATCATTCATATTCTCAATTTTACCACCTTTGACCTTTTAAAAAGGAATAAAAGTTTTTCCTGTGATGCATTTTTATGAGGAGGAAATTCTTTTCCAGTTTTTACTAAATGATCAAATGGCTACTTCATGCAATTACAGTCATTTTTTGTTTTTTTAGAATATATCATTTGAAAATAGATGGACCCTGTTTTCAGGGGACACTGATAGTTCTTTTAAGGAATGGGAAGTGTTTCATCAGCACACAGTTTGCACTAACAAAGAACTGCTATTTAACAATTTAATTCTGTTCCTACTATCTTTTAAAGTTTACGAAACAGAGATAAAAAGATTGTGGATGTTGTTTAGATGGTAGAAAGATAGAAAGAATGATAGAGAGAGGTAACTAAAGAAAATCTTAAATATTACATCTTTAAATTTATTATATAGTCATGGCGATTTGACCTTCTTCGTAAATTAATTTTAAAAAATGAAACGATTCAACAACACTTCCAATTCTTTTCGTCTCAGTATATCGTACAAAGTTTTTTTCTTGATGAAAGATTCCTTTTATCTTTTTTCCTTTCGTTTTACCAGTCAAGCAATCAGTTAGTTTTATTGGGAACTAGTTTTTAGAGTGAATCCTTCAAGGAATATTTATACTGATGTGCTCGACAATAAAAAGCAATTACTTTTCTTTGGTAAGCAAAAAATTATGAAAAATATTTGCAACAGTAATCTTTCTTTTTGTGTTGAATAGTTCCAATTTTTTCTCCTATCGTTACTCGAAAATTTCATCTAAATATCATATTATCCGGAATGGAAGCCTAACTTGACTGTACTTTCGCTCTTTCTCTTCTAACATTTCATGTCAATGTATGGGTGGAACAGGACAACTACCTGTCATACCATTTCGCATATAATCTGTTTTCCACAAAAATGCTTCCCTTATAAAGATGCTGCAAATATTTCATGCGCAACCATTTTTCAAATATCATTTCGTACAGCTTCCTTGTGTCGTATCAGTAGGTGAAGAGTGTATTGTGCAGTTAAATGTGACAGCAGGATAATTTCGTTTTCTTATGAAGTTAGTCTTCTTGGTCCTAATATCAGTTTAAATCTAACTCCGATATGCAATACTGACATGGATAATTTTCGAAATTATAATTAAGGCTTAGAAAAGTGGCAAAACATGCAACATGCAACTTATTTGGTATTTTGAGATTTTTTGGACGAAAAACAAAAAATATTCTTAATTTATATTTTTAAATAGCTAAATAATTGATAACTCCCGGTTAAGAAAACTTTCCATTTTACTTCGAGATTTTATTCGCAGGTTTGGATTTTTAGTAAAAAGTCATACTCTTCTGTAGTCAAAGAGCAGCTTATTACTTCTTCACAGCAAAAACGAACTTTGGCAGCATAGATTGAATATGGTAGGATTGAAGGTCGATATTTGATAAAATCTAAAGATCGCATCAAATAAAGAGAAGTGATATTGCAGAGAAAGAATGAGTACGAAAACAATGATTGGTATCGCAACGACAAGCTGTGCATGTATCATTGTTATGTCTTTGGTTGCCATTTGTATAATATTCAGTGAAATAAACAGCTTGCGTGACGATGTTATGGATGAAATGGATGTTTTCAGAGTTAATGCTTTTCTGAATTCTCGACAGTTTTTTAAAAATCCAAATAGAGAATTTAAAGTGTGTAATACGATAACAAAAAAAACATCTTTGTTCACTGAAATTATGACAAATGCATATTGTTAGTTATTACTGCAATATCATAAAAGTATAAAGGCAAATGTGATATACTTTAAAAGATTTGATGTGAATATTCTAAAAAGGACCATCTGTAACTTTGTGATAATTTATAAACATGAGTTAATTAAGAAACAAAATTAGCTCACACTCAATTTTAATGTTTTTTCAGACAGTTGCAGATGATACTTGGGAAAGAATAGTAATGCTACATCTTGGTCCAAATAGTCGTAAACAAGAAACGTTCACAACCCTGATCAACCGATACAAACGGCAGTTTATCCCACCACCACACTGCCGTTAGTTTTTAACTCTCAGTATTAAAGAAATTAAGCCTAGCAAAGATTTTCATCAATCGTGATATTTTTTAAAATTTTAGAAATAATTTGGAAATTCATTCGGAAATATAAATAAGGTAAAACGACAAAACTTGTTACAGAATGTCAGGCACCAGAATTGTGTCCACCAGGTCCACCAGGACCACCAGGTGACAAAGGTCTAAGAGGTATTGATGGACCGCCGGGCGAAGATGGTAGAGATGGCGCTAGTGGTGTGTCACTACTAGCGACATACCACTTTCCTGGTGGTTGTATAGAATGCCCGGCGGGACGACCAGGACCACCTGGACCTGATGGTTTAGAAGGGGATTATGGAGCTACAGGACGCCGTGGATCACTTGGAAGACCAGGCAAGAGTGGCCAAGGCGGACCACCTGGACCACCTGGTGAAATGGGCGAGCCAGGTCCAGAGGGGCTACCTGGAAAACCAGGGCCACCAGGCAGAGATGGAAAACGAGGTACTGGACCACAGGGACCGAAGGGACCGACTGGACCAGGAGGACTACCAGGCCAGCCTGGACCGAATGGTATGAGGGGTGCCGATGGCGAACTAGGAGAGCAAGGTATGGAAGGACGGCCAGGAACAGATGGCAGAAAAGGCAAAGATGGACGTCCTGGATCGGTATATCTGACTTTTTTCAGAAATTTTCATTTGGGAATTTTATATTCGCTTTAAATTTTCGATATAAGAGAAAATTCTAAATTAAATGAACTACTACATTTGACTTCTTATCTATCTGCACAAATGTGCAAGAGTAATATATTGTTTTGTTCTTTTGTTTAATAACTTGCTAATCAGCATATAATATTTTAGGCTGGTAGTCCAGGTCTACCAGGACCAGATGCTCATTACTGCCCGTGCCCATCTCGAAGTTCAGGATATCTGTCGCAGATACGCTGAAGATAATCGAGACTCTATGTATACTTCTATATATATATGCTCATTCAAACGGTGACATGGCGACATTAACTTTTTAAAGAAATATTTGTTATTCTGATCAAAGTGACGTGGAATTCAATGAAAATAATTGATGTGATGGAGCTCAAAAAATATGATGCAAAATAAAGACTTCATTTCGTGCAAATTTTCACTCAATTTTCATTTAAATCTTCATTCTGATTTCAAAAAGCACTGTATGATTAGAAACTCAAACAAATACTTGTCAAGTAATTGAACCATAACCGTGTCATCACAATCATAAAATGACTGTCACCTCATAATGTCAAAATATTATGAGATGGTAGCTTTTGTGGAGTTTTTTTCTCTTTAATTCTTTAAAAGCTCGTTAAAATAATGAAATTCTTCGCGGAAGTAACGAAAATGAAAGAAAATGAAGAAGTAAACATTAGCCTTAATGTTTAGGATAAAAAATCCTTTTTAGACATGCCCTTGATAGATTTGTTGTATTAGATCTGTGCAGTAGTCATCTTAAGTACCCAAATCTTTAAATCATCCTCTTAATCTTAATCACAAATTCATAACTGGCAGACAAAAATTGCTGGAATTAAAAAAAGATGAACGATTACCTTAGTAATTCCTAACATTTTCTTAATAAGAACTATTTCCATAAATTTTATTAATTTGAAAATAAACTTCTATCAAAATTTTTACATATTAGGAAGCAATTTTTGACTATACTGCTTATCGCATGGCGAACATCACTGACCAAATTTTAATTTTCGTGAACATCTATTTACCGATTGGGAACAACTATATTGGTTGATTATATTTTTTAAAGATTTTCATCTAAAACATTTTTAACTCCTTTCCATTTACATTTGTAATATTACTAAATAGAAAAAAATGAAAATAGGATAAAGATTTATAGAGGTTAATGAGGAGTAGTAAGATATCATAAATGATGAAATCATAGATATATGCTGTTGCTTTTTTCGTATAAAGACAACTTTATGCACTTCGTATCATAGCAATTTTACGAAAACAAATGAAATAATAGGAGGAACTTTACATTGGCCTAGAATATCCTACGCAATATATCTTCGTACTAACTGAATTCCTAGATAAGCAATATTTGTGTAGCGTTCTGTGAAAAATAGATATGATCTTCTGTAAAGCTACTTCTTAAATTTTAAGACATCCTTTTTTTAAACAAGTGAATATCATTAATAACTGGTTACCGATACGATTTATTGACTTCCATTCAAATTTCTATGATCTTTAAAATTCAACTACAAAGAATTAGGACTGCACCTTGCAACAATTCACGATAATCAGAATTATTCCATTCAGGAATCCTAGTCATATATTTGTTCCATACATGTATCGTATTACTTATCATTCAAATAGAAAAATTATTGCAACGATTTGTTACAACCATCAACAAACATAATGAAATTAATTGATTGATTTTTAATTCGTATTACAAGAAGTGAAAATTTTCTGCTCATTGTTTCCCAAAGAATCAGAAATCAAACTATCAACAGTACTCTGAGTTGGTATATTAAGAGGAAAATTGTCAAAGTAACAATCAATAATTCATAAAGATTGCTCAAACTATTAATTGATTGTTAATTAGCAAGTTACTGTAATTTTAATAAAAATGTTTCAGCCAAAAATGAGAAATACCGATGAGAGAATAATTCTCTCATCAAAAGTGAACAATATTATGTTTCATGAATATAAACATGAATTTTTGATGTACACTAGAGTGAAATTCAAAATTTTTAAATCTTATGGTTCATTGCTTGGTTCTATGCTTTGCTGCTTACCATAAATTGTTGAGTGATTAATTAAGATGAAGGAAATTTTCATCAATTGATCATCATTTTGTAAAAGTGAAGTATTATCATTATAATTACATAAATAAGGCACTAATCATTATAATTACTTCAAAAATAAATAACATTATTTTACAATTGCTTTTTTTTTCATATCTTCAAAAATAAGCGAAGTATTATCATTAATTAATTCGTAAACGTTGATGTGCAAATAACAATTAAAGATTTTAAGTTATTTTTTTTACTCAAAAATTTTACAAAATTTTATTTCTAATAAGCGCCTTGAAATTAGAAATATTGTTAATCGGCATTGATGATATTCAAAAATCTAAAGAATAAAATTACTATGACAGCATCTATTTGAGTAAAAATTAAATTGCTCTCTCATGTCTCAGTACTTTGATATTGTCGCTCTTAAGTGATTGCAAAGATAATACTGAACATAATGTATCCCACACTTCTTTCTTCAACATTATCAATAAATCCAGCATAATAACGTGTCAAAAGTTTGACCAGTTTGGTCATTCAGTTTGGCCAGAATTAAGAAATGGCCAGTTTGACCACTTCTTAATTCTTTTGTCTGTTTTCAAATAATGTTGTGCTAACAGCATAATAACGAATCAATGAGCGCTCTTATCAGTAACTTATCACTCGATATCATCGAATTTCTCATGGATATATCAAAGAAAACATTATGTGCGTTACCTACGGATACGTTATAATACTTAGAAAGCATTTTCCTGCATCCTTAAACTAAAAAAAACTAGCCAAATCCTCGGGTAATCCACATTTAAATAGAAAAGTCCAGTGGGATCGCAATTTTCATACTGCTGTCTATTGGTGGATTCGGGAAATTGGAACACAAAATCCGAGCAGATAATAACTCGAGACTCTTGAAACTTACGAATGGTTGTGGATTTGTTTTGTTACGCTGTACACGTGTAGTTTTTTAGAATAGAGCATGTATACCGTATAAATATCACACTTACGTCAACTTTTCTTTTAAACTCACTTGACACTTCTTCTTAGGTGTAATAAATTCCTTGAAAAAATTTGATTCCAAAATAAATAACTATAATTATCGCGATGAGTTAATTTTGATTTCTTTATTGCTAAATTTTTTCAAATAGCCTATCATTTCCATTGTATATATGAATTATCTTCACGAGATCACGCAAATCAGATTCTATTTTTTTGTGTATGTTACCGATAATATAATCGAATGCTTACATCAAAAAGTTCAGGTTCCGGAAGAATTGTATATTTACATAAATTTAATGGTACTTATCTTTTGTGGCATTAAATTTACCTTTTGCTTCTTCTTTTTGCCTTTTCTACTTTTTGCTCGTTTTTTTTACATTGAAATTTCATTATGGAAGTCAGTGTAATTCTTGTTTTCATCATTTTATCTTTTATCGTTCGCGAGATACAACCTCTTTTATGATTATCTTTAAATGATATAATTTTATCAGATTTCATAACATTTGCTTCAATCAGATTTCTTTGTGGGCAGCAGAATATGGATGAAGAAGAATTACTGCTGGAAACACCAAGCACATTTGTAAGTTTATGTTTTGGTCGTACTGTATCATGTATTTGTTTTATACAAATACTTTTCCAGTTCTTTAAATATCAGTACTGGCCAACTATAAATGATGAATTTTGTTGCTGAATTCATCTGTTGTTCAAACATTAGCCTATATGTGTTAGGTTGACTTTAATTGCATTGTAATGCAACTCCGCATGAGTCATTCCACTTTCAGAATTTGTCAGGAGTTTGAAATTTGTTGAAAGCACTTTGTTGTCATTTTCAGGATGTCACTAATCTAAGTGAACTAGATGAAATGGCAATTTTGGGTGATGACGATATTCAGGAAGAAGGAAGTATAAAAGACGAAATTGTGGAACACCATGAAGAAACTGAAGAACTTGATTATGATGAAGATTTGGAAGCCGAGAAAGCACCACGTTCATCTAAGTTTACGTCTGAACGGGTATATCGAGTACTTTCAATATATAATTGCGCTATAGACTTTTGGAAGGATAGTTTTGGTTAAGGAAAGATAATATTACAACTTTTAAGCGGCGAAAGATAGCTGTGTACCTTATGCTGGCATTAGCCTGTGATATTTTAGGCACCAATACAAAGGCGTTCTTTATTGAATGAAGCAATGTTGAAAAGGGAAGATCAAAATCGAAATACTCTGACAAACAGTGCCTCTTTTAATAAATCGGTGACATGTTTTACTTTTTTATAAGCTCGTTATAATGTTTTTTCTTTTTTTTGCTGTTTACTCACTAATGCTTTTCGTGTTTTTGGTACATTTTTAGAGATAAAAGGAGTGAACTAAAATGCACAAATCCTTTGAATCATAAATAGGAATTATTAATCGAAATTTATCAGATTAACTTGATGAGAAAGTGTTATATATTTCAGTAATTTGATGAGAAAGTATTTAAATGTCAGCATGTTGGTATAAATATTTCAAGGCCCTGATTAATTTTCATACTTACGTAGCAAAAAAACTGCACCGAACTTGAAATTTTGGATTTGTAATGTTATAGTTGGAACCTAATGTTGTATAATTTTAAAGACTGAACCGGTATGTTTGGAAGAAAATTCATCTCTAGCATCTCAAGTACGATCGATGAAGAGTACAACAACAAGGACAACTCGTGCACCGAAAGTTTTCATCAATCCTCATCACAGAGGCATTATCAGACCACAAGGATCAGCATCACGTAACTGTAAAAATACTTTTTGATTTGCCATTTATTGTCTGTTTTCATCAGATAGGTAATACAACTGAAATTTTTGCCATAAAATTTTTAAATTCTTGTGAGCCTTTTTTGACCATAATTTTACTGCATTGTTTCAATTCCTTATTTTATGTATTGCGTTCCTAGTAAATTCGAAACTTTTCACTTTTATCATAATTATTGAAAACTTATTAAAAGACAGTTTTTTAATGAAGTAAAGCTCATATATTTACAAGGTTGTAGGCTGTATCATAATTTTGCGAACAAATGATTTGAAATTGCAGAATTTTTTTTGAGTATCTGCAACTTCTACTCGCAAACTTCTTAAATTTAATTATTTTAAACCATTTGCAGTGCCACTACCATGGGAAGCTGCAGTTAAAGTTCCTAATGTCCCAGGCTTACGTCATTCGATAACCATTCCACCACCAAATAGCGTCACAATATTACCACAAGTGTCACACTCTGTTCCTTTTCCTGTAAGTTTTGATTTCATTTTATTATTAATTTTTTAAGTTTTTTAAAGCAGTTATCGGTGACAATGTGAGATTTGAATTTTTATTACGCAATCAAGAACTACTGTTCAAAATGACTTTCTAATACACTTAAAACAAGCGGTTATGATCTTATGTAATAACTTTATGGGCATTTACTGAGACTGCTTGAACAATCTTTGATGCGACTGAAATAATTAATTATTTACAATTCGGTTGAATTTACGAGTGTTTTAACGAATTGCGTTTAGTAAGCAATATGTAGCATTTTACAGTTTGCTGCGAACATCCTAAAATAAGTTTCTTATTACTATATAAAAAGATTTAACTCTCATATTACCATTATGTAATCAAATATTATTAAAATACGAAAATATAAAAAAAACATTTAACACATAAATTTACGCTATCTTCAACAATTATCTTTCTGATGCCTCGGGCAAAACTATGTGTTTGATTTACTTTGATTAAAAATAATGATTCCTTTAAGAGTTTAATATGTATTTAAATTGTTTGATTTTATCCGTCCATTGTCGATTATTTAAATCTATTTAAATTTATTTAAATTATTTATTATTTAAATCCATTATTTAAATCTTGATTTTAGCAGACCGTTTCAGATCATTCCATCATCATCCACGGATTTCTCTCGTCCACCACCGCAAATAATGCCACTTCCAAATTATTCAACACCACCCCCATCTGTTTATCCTAATCAATTTATGGCAGAGTCTCTTGGTTTTATTCCATCTGTTGGACAATGGGATCAAATGGTAGAAGGTTTTTTGCGTCGTACAACGGCTCGGAGCAGATCTCGCTTTTCACGTTCACCGCGATCTTCCTCTTCTTCCCGTTCAAGGTTTATCTCACTGATTATTTCTGAAGCTATTTTGACAAAGAATATATATTGAGGTTTAATATATGAATATTGTGAATATATGGTTATATTAAATAATCTTTAAAATTAACACAGTTATTTCAAAATTCAGTTGTTAATAAGTTCAATAGAGTTTTGAATCTGGAAAGTTCTATATTTACTGCAAAAGCAGAGTGGTGAGATGTTATTACGAAAGTGCAAAAACGCTTTTTGAGTGGAAGTGGATCGATTTACTAATATGTGATTAGCTAAATTAAATTGAAATTCATGAAATTTAATCTATAGATCGCGTTCTTATTCATCACATTCTTCAAGTTCTACGATATCCTCACGTTCTTCGTCACATTCACCTTACCGCCGAGTTCATTCACGCAGTCGACGTTCATCTTCACGCCGTCCACTTAACTATCGTTCAAGGTTGAGATTTTAATAATATTCAGTAAAGTTTTCTTTTAAATTTTAACACGAATAATATTTGCGAGCTTATTACTGAGTTCAGTTCATGCTTTTTGGTCTACTCACAAAAAAAAAAGTTTTTGAAAACTGTTTTTCTTTTCTTTTTCCGACAATATTGATAATTTCAGGAATGATGTAATACGTCGTCGTCCTGGAGACCGTTTGAGATCATCTGGCGATAGTCACAGAGAGCCTTTGTATCATCCTGATCGAAGCAGAAATCGTGCAAATGATGTAGCGAAACAGGTCAGTTATGCAGGTTCCTCAAGATTTGTTGCTCCTAATACCTCTTAGAACCTTTGATTTGAGATCTTAATTGTTTCAGGAAAAGACCATTGAATGTGCGAAAGCGATTGGTTTAGACAGTGAATATTTGACAAAGTTGGAGGAGCAGAAAAAGATGCGTGAAGTGATTTTACGAAAAAAAGAAGAACGGCGTATTCAAACCGTTCAACGTCTTGGAGGACCAATTTTTATAACTGACCAGAAGTCTGAGCGGCAATTGAGTCGTACCAATAGTTTTGGTGAGCGACGAATTGAGCGTAGTCGAAGAATAAATGAAGAGCATTCTAATAGACGGAAGTTTGGCAGTAAGGCACGAAGAACTAGTGGAATTCGGAATGGTAGGAAGGAGCCTGTGAGTGGTGCAAGCAATGATGTTTCACGAGAAACCACTAATATTAGTCGACTGGAAGCGGCAGTTTGTGGGGAAAAAGGTATAATTACGAACAGTAGTATCATACAGAAGATGGAATCTACAATGGCAGGAAATGATCCTAGTGCGGAACAGAAGACAGCAACAACTACCACTGCTGTAATAGCTCCAGTGACATCAATTCGTCGTGTTAAGCGAGAAAACGAACAGAATCCGGAACGAGCACGAAAGAAGAAAGCTTACCTGGCTGTTGTTGTTAATTCATTGAATCAAACTCCGATCAATATGGACAGAGTTAGAATCATTGCTGAGACTGTTGGTCCCACTAAGGTATATATTGAGGTTTTTTCATGATCTTCTTTTTTAGTAATTTTGTTCTAATAAGTAGTGGAATTGGAAATGCGGTAGGACTATCTTGGTTGATTTGTTTAATTTTTTTTTTTTACATAAAAGGCTATCTTAATAAATTGTTTATATATAAAAGAGATTCTTCTATATAAAAAAAAATCAGCTAACCGTTTGCTAATTCAGTAAAAAGTTCTTTATATATAATGAAAAGAGTGAGATCTTATTTCGTTTAAAAAGAGTTCAGAGAAGTAACCACTGTTTTGTTTAGAAAGTGTGGAAATCATCGGAGAACACAGTGTCGCTTATTTTTGAGGAACATGAAAGCGCCAAGAAATTTATGTTTCATTATCACAAGTTTGTTATTGTGACATTTTATAATTTTACATTTGTCGGATATTGTGTATGTTAGTTTAGGTACTTCTTCCGCACTAGATTGTGATTGGATATTAAATAATTCAATGAAAAGCGGTATATGGATCAAACGGAAAGATGCTGGAAGAAGCATCATATGAAATTATTTGGATTAGAAATAAATTCACAGAATCGTTTGTATAGGGTTCCTGGGAAAGTTATTCCGATGGTTGCTATTGTTGGTTGTTTTACAATTTTAGATTAGTAAGAATAGTTAAGTGTGGTAAAAATATCCAACTATTCATTCACTGCGTTACAGTACTTCACTTTTAGTCGAGTAATCCATGGTGCACAACTTGCTATAACGCTACAGAAACTGTTCGCTAATTTGACGGAACTTCCGTGATGTATGCTTCTATGAATGGTGAGATTATGGTGAGATTTTATGAAATCTTCAACTGTTGAAAATAGTATTGCTTGATAGCTATTCACTTCGAATGTTATCTCTTAAATTTTTGGTATTATAACGCTATTATTAAATCTCTAAGCCTGTAGTTTAGAGCTAAGAAAACATATTAAAAACCTGTTCAAATTAATATAACCAAATTGGAATCTATGTTGAAACGATCTTTTTCAAAACGATGTCTCATAAAAGAAACAGTGATTGTAATAATATATTATTATTTGATAAGCTAAGTATTATAATTCCTAAAATTTTGTTCTTAATATCACTTTTTGCATTTTATATTCAAGTTATTTTTATTTTTCAAATTGAAGAGTGATTCTTATTTTCCTAATTTTAATGTTCTTAAAGAAGTGTAATTTTTATTAATGAGAAGTGTGTCAGTGCTACTTTACCGTCTCAATTGTTTTTCTAACTTGTTCTTTAACCGTTTATATTGATAAACAGTGGATGATTTTATTTATTTTAATATTTCTTTACCTATTTTTTTTCTTCTGGCGAGGTTTATATTGATCTTTGGACCTTATTCTTCGTAAGTTTGGAAGCATAATTTTGATTTTATTAAATCTTGTTCACTACTGCAATAGTTGCCGGACAGTGATTTTTTTACTTGCTTCATTGCCGAATTTTTTCGTTTATAGCGGAAATTTGACTTTAATCTTTGTACTTTTTAGAAGCATAATGTCTTAAGGCCCACAGTTTCCATTTTATGATTGGTTAAATCTCAACCCCGACTTTGTCTGCACTGATAGCAGTAAACGATTTAACGCCGTATTTTTCCTTTTTTTGGAACATAAGTGTTACTAATTTTTAACTTCAATCCTTATAATGTTTCTGGGCTTCGCTCTTACGAAACTCTCATGCCTCTTTCTATCAATTTATGAAGTGTTTATTCTGTTTTTATTAGTTCCGGTTTGGTTTTCATCTTTAATTCAAAGTAAAAAGAGTTGTTTATCTTTTCAATGATTTACTGTTAGCTATATATTGAATCATGGATTTTATGTTGTTATGCGTTATATTTTCTTTTAACTCTGAGTTTTTCTGAAATCTGTCACAGTTTTTTCTTGAGTCAACAAGCAATATCGCATCTTTTCGGATTGAGTTGAAACATCATCTGGAGGGATTTGACTTTGTATTATGTTTCATCATTAAAATTCTTGATGTATTTTATAGAAGACTTCTTTAATAACTCCAAAAAGGTGCTTTAGTTTCTTGACCATTGATCAAGTCATGAAACTTGATTGTTTGTGTATTTTTTTAAGGAGCAGTCGTTTCCGATCACTGTTATCGTTCAGAAACATATTACTATCATATAAACTAGTGTTTCTTTCTATTCTATAAAGGATTTCGTTAATTACTGATCGGATGTCACTTTTAAATGGAATTGTACCAAATTCCAGCTTTCAATACACTTTTGGAATTTAGTTTTTCCACTTTTTGTTTGCTCTTAGAGAGTATACCGAACAATTATTATTATATTTGCGCACAAACTAGGAATAATCAGTTTCAGTTAATTGATTCCTTAATAACTAACAGATTCATATGGCGTAATGAACCATTTTAGCATAATTACGGGTATAAAGAAATCTGTAATCATTGCATTTTTTGAATTATTTTAATTCCTTTACCCTGCTGTTTTCTTGCTTCTAGCAAGAAACTGGCTTATTGTAATGAGCAATTAAAAATGATAAATAAAGAATGCTTTTTATTCATGCATTTTTTTGGATTTATTTGTATAGCTTCTTTTTCAAGCGCAGTAATACCTTACCTCTTGTTGTTCGCATATTTTCTAAAATCAAAAAATATAAACTGTAAAACACTAATACGGGTACCAAAATAAAAATGATTTGATCACGTTGTTTCTTTAATACATTGGAGATTGATTTCCTGTGTTTACTGTCAATATCAACGGCAGTTGCAAGATGTATAATAGGTTTTATACCCAAAAGGATTAATCTGATAAGCTATCCAAGGAAACTAAACTTTTCCCCAGTATGTTTGAGATTCTTTAAATGTGTTCAGGAAAGCCACAAGATAATGCTGCCGGTCAATTTCGAATATGGGATCAATATAAAACATCATCTAAAAGCACCACATGTTGGAATCTACTATAAGTGATAATAAATAGTTTTTATTGACAATAAACCGAAAACACATGAGGTACATCATTATTCAAACAAAAAACGATTTCTACGCCGAAATATCCGTAAAGTGTTCTGTCGGTAATACCAACATCAGTATTTAATTCGTTTAGCGATGTCGCTGAAACTTTTAAATTAGTTGAGCATTTGGAAAAAAAAGTGATTCGAGACTCAAATCCCGAAAACTGTAGAGCTAACGAAAAATAAGTGGCCAAAATATGTTTCTTTGCACATCTGCTAATTCATAACGCTTCTCCATTTTACTTTTGACCTTTTCCTAAAGAATAGCTTTTGGATAATAAAGGTAAAACATTGTTTTTTTTACACTGAACTTGCTGTAAAATCTTACGATCTATGGCCTTCTATTTTTCGCTTTTCAAGTATTTTAGTTATTTCCGAGAATTCACGATCCAATTTATGCTTTTCTCGTTCTGGAGCACTCTTTCTTGTTTTTCGTCCGTCATTTGTTTTCACTCCGAACTGATATGCCGCTCTAAAACTCACGCAAAAATATTAAGTCTATATCTTTCACTATACTCTGAAATAGGGCCGATTTAGCTCATAAAATAATAGCACTATTGATTATAGTAAGAGTTACTTAAATATTTAAAATCTTTCGAACAACTATGTGCCCAAAACATGCAGTTGCAAGTATTCATGTTCCTACTACTGCTTTTTTCAGTTCAGATTTCCAAATGAGTAAATTTTGCAGTCTTCCATATCACTAGAAATTTAAATTTGATATAGTCCTACTTCGGCATAGCTTCTTTTGATTCCATATATTTTTCATAATCTTCATGATCCTCGAAATCCCAACGTTTCACCGGACCTCGTCTGTTTCCCTGAATATTTACTTCTTTTAAAGTCTAGTTCTAGACACAAGTTTTGCATCCTTTCATTTAAATCTACAAAAGAATTTTAAACTTTCTTCGTACTGGAAACCACTAAAATTATCCGATTAATCAGTGATAAACGAGAAAAGTTTAATCGTTCACCGTACTTTTGTTAAAAGCATGAAATATAAGCGGTTTTTTAACTAACCATATCCATTTTCGAGTAGTCGGCTTCATCATCACTTTCCCCGGCAGCTTCATACATACCACCTGGATAGCATTCCGCATAACCTTCTGTTTCCATAGGCATTTTTTTCTTTTTTTCTGGTGCCATATCATTCTCGACCAATTTTACTATTTCCCGGCGTTCACCACGCCTTTCTTCGTCTCGTATACGACGTTCTCGATCTCGATCTCTTCCTCTTTCATAATCACGATTTCTCTCACGATCACGATTCCTATCCCTATCACGCTCTGACTCGCGGTCATCAAAGTATCTGGATTTAAAATTCCGAAATATATACTTTTAAGAGAATGCGGTTTTGCTTTGAAAATTTAGAAATGTAGAGCCCAATATTTTGGACTAAAACATTTGTTTTTACCAAACATTTCGGATTACAAGTTTTGTTTTCATCCTTAATATTTCATATGATTTCAAATGGACGAAAATAAGCAACTGATGGCTTCATTTCTAAAAAATAGTTTTATGAAGATAAAATGCTTTAGCATATTAATAAGATTATCGACAAGGAACAAATTCTCCTGCAAATCAATAACTTATCGAAAATAAAAGACGTCAACTTCATTTGGCAATAGTACATAGTTTGAAAGACACAAATGAGCAAGTTTGGAGATATTTATGATAAACTGGTCACTAATTAAACAGAAGAAAAATATGAAATTATATCAACACTTACGAAGAAGGCTTCGGACGTTTTCGATCCCGATCGCGTCGTTCTCGATCACGATCGTTCCTGGAAGTAGTAAAATCACGCTGATCGTCAAATATTGGTTGTGAAGCTATCTTAGTATGTTCGTCGTTCGCACCTTCGATCTTCTTCTTCTTCTTTTGTGTATCGGCACGCAAATATGATAGAACTTGTGTAAGTTTCTGAAAATTACAGAACATAATCAGAAAAAAGTTAACTAATCATCACAGCTCTTATTAATTGACATGAGTTACCTGGATAAGCATATTGCTCGTATTGATATCATGGGTGCTTTCCGTTGCGGGACAATCATGAACGGAACGTAATAGGGTTGTAGGTAAATCGTTATCTTCCTCCTCTAGGTCAACCACATAAGCCATACGACCCTTCCTAAATTTTTATTCTTATTAAAAAAGTTTGCGCAAAAAAATTAAAACCACGAAAACAGAATATAACAGCATTCTTACCTGAACAATTCATTACATGCAGGAAGTTCATTCTGAAACAATGCTCGATGGATGTTTCGAACCATTCGATTGTCTGATTGCGATTCACCTTTCTGGCTGTCTTTCTGGAAACATAAAAAGCTCAGCAAAATCGCTCAATTTTCAGTATTTTTCAAAACAGGAAGTAAAATACAATTATTTACAATAAGACTTTTTTTTTTTTTAAACAGAAATGATAAACATTTTTTAATTAACGGCTAAGCTAATATTTTAAAAGTAAAAAATTTGCACCATGAAAAAAAGAGACAAATAGAGATGTATAAAAATCTTCCAAGAAACGATTCTTACTTACATTATATTGTGATTCTAATACTTCGTCATTCTTCTGTTCTCTCATAGCTATTTCTGAACGAACTTTATGCAGCAACGAATAATCCAGACCTTTCACTAAATGAGTATGCTCCATATCACCACCGAGGTATTTACTTTCCTGCAGATTTGTATCTTACATTCATTACACTTATCACACATGCAACGTTACATCAAAGTGGATTTTCTTACATCAATAAATATGAACATTATTGCAGAAATTTCCCAAAAACCTGGAGTGAAAATGTCTAATTTTCAATACAATACTTGAATTGCTTGTTTCCTGCGTTGTGCCGCATCAGCTGTTGCTCGCACATCAGCAGGTACCGCTCGGTAAGCATTATTTGCATGCAGATCATCAATATTGTCATCTTTTCCAACTCCTTTTCGTCTTTCTTCTGCTCGGTCACGATAATTTTTTAAAATTTCATTCAAATTTGATGGTCCTGCAAAATTATTTCTCTTCTGCTTACATATACCGCTATACATTTCCTATATTAATAAATGATCCAAATGAGGATTAGTTAATTTTATTTTTCGACTCCTTCCTCCACATTTAAGAGATGTATTTCATAAATCTTTAACCATAGAATCAATATGTTTACACAAACCAAAGATGTCATCTTCATCATCTACACTATTTCGTTCCCTTTGTTTCTTGGTCTTAGTACCAGTGCCATGGCTTCTTTTCGAACTGTAAGAAAAATATATTCGTTATACAGTTTTTAGCAATTAGAAGCTTTAAGCATTTCAAATAATTCTCTGACACTTTTTTATGAATAAACATAAATGATTACGCAACTGAATATATGAAGCTAGGTTTTTTCTTTTGATTGATCTTCATCAAGTGAATAGTATTTTGATGAAAACCGATAAGTTAACGGAATAACTTACTCAGCAGCTTGACGATGGCTGAATGAATGAGTAGGTTGTGTTTGTGGTCCTCCATTTGCACTTGTAGATGTCGGTGCTATCTTCTTGGTCAAAAGTTGGCGAAAATCCTCATTACGCAATGTTCCCGTGGGACCATTTCGTCTGAATAAATAATTCTTCGAAGTATTCTCAAAAAGATAATTAATATTCTCCCTATCTCCTAGATAGAATTATAAAAGTATATCAAGTGAAAAAAACCGAGAAAGGAAAAACTTTTAGTCAGGATGAAGGAAACAAAGATGATGATGATGATGTTAAATTCATGTCATAATATGATATGTGTTTTCAGATGCTAAATTAAATTAGCATATTAATCTAACACACTAAACAATAAAATAGCAAATTTTTTCAAGTTGCATAATGTAAGCTTATTTAATTCATGAAAGATTACTTGTCTAATTGATGAAATCATACAAGGACAATTAATCCTTAAGTTATTATGCCTGAACAAAAAAGAAAGAACTTTACCCAGTAGCAGATGAAGTGCCCAAAAGTTCTTTCAAATCTGCTTCCATAGCTAAAGCAATTCAGTGATAATAGTACTGCAAAAAAATTGAAAAACTTTAAAAAGAATAATTATTGATGACTAATTATCATGGATATATGTAAAAATACAATTTACAAAGTTTAGAGTTTAAAAATTTCTAAACAAATTTCAATATGAAACTCAAATTTCAATTTTTGCTTTCCTTTATAATATCATATTGCCAGCAAAGAAACAAAAATGATGAGAGAAAGTGTGCAAATATGAGAGAGTATTGCTAAAAAAGAAATATGAGAAATACAACAAGGAACACTGTAGGCTACTAGCCTCCAAACCTTTTGCGTGTTATAAATCTTTGCGATAACAATTCATGATATAGCGTATCATATAGAGAGTAATAGACAGGTGATTGGAAAGTTGATATTATTAGTAAGAGAGAAAAACATTTTAATATAAATTGAGAATGCATAGGAGATCCAGGTTATCACGGATGTGAAAAATAGTATGGTGGATTCGGAGACGTCAGACACTCTGAATGATTAAATTTTTTTCTAATCAGACAGAAAATAGATTCATTTCAAGTGAGTGCAGCTATTTATGTTTAAAATGGATTGTTTGAGTAGAAATAAGTGGGAAAATTAGAAGTCATAACTGTTCACAGTATCAGAAGTCATAACTGTTTACAGTATCAGAAGTCATAATTGTTTACAGTATCAGAAGTCATAACTGTTTACAGTATCAGAAGTCATAATTGTTTGCAGTACCAGAAGTCATAACTTGTTCACAGTATCAGAAGTCATAACTGTTTACAGTATCAGAAGTCATAACTGTTCACAGTATCAGAAGTCATAACTGTTTACAGTATGCTAAGATTTCAGGAATTAGCATACTTGAAATAGTTGCTCAAATGATACAAAACTAATCATTAATTAACAGTTCCGTTGCTGATTTTTTTTCCACAAACATCATCATCGTTTTGCATGGCTTTTAATAGTTATATGATGATTTTATTAATTAACCGAAAAGACATATTTTTATGTACAGCTTTGTGAAGATTTTGAGATACTGCAAATTCTCATTTCATATTTCCTGACCCTTTTAAAATATTTAAATTGTATTTTTCTTTTTTTCTTTTCATTTCAATCGTAATAGAAATGATGATAAGCTAATAAGTGAGATGAAACCAGCGTTAATGAAATTATGTAAGATTTGTGATTCATTCGCAACATATTGCAACATTTAGATTATTTATTTAATAAATACAAAAAAGTTTACATATGTTTCTTTGATAACATCTAAAGTAAAAATGAAAATGCAGTAATAAATAAAATGGCAATAAGCAATGCAAGGTGATGTGGTGATGCAATGATCGATGAATGTTTTGCGATGAATGAATCCGGCACGAAGATACTCTTCTGATATTTGCTTAAAGATTCTGAAATAGTAATGCATTAAATTTTCTCTCACATTTTTCATTTGTCTTTGTCGGTTCGTATTTTTGATTCATTCTCTCCACGTTTCGTAAAGTGACGGTTCTACAGCTTACCGTATGACTGGAATTTTGGTTGTTGCATATCAGTGGCGTTACCGATCCTTTTCCATATTGTTTCGGTATTATTGGTAACCTAAGTTCGTCATATTTGATTAGTAGATTCCAATTTATTCAATGTGTTTACTTTGCGATATATCTCGGAATGGATCTTCTTTAGATATAATTCATCAAATACCGGCATTATATTATTTTGATTATCAGTTCGGAGGGGATTTTCATTACTTTTCCAAGATAAATCCATTTAGTTTATGCATGCATCGTTTTAAAACTTTCAAAAATTCTTTAAACATTTTTAACTGACACTTTGAATTGATGTTTGAACCTTACGGGCAATCGTATTCGTGACATGACAAAATGCACAAATGCTCTACTTCGATTCTTTTTTATCGTTTCTTCCGAATCCTTTCCTAACTTTTCGTTAGCTTTACATTTAGATTCTGGTATGATTGCTACAGAGCGTAAACCTTCCGAATTATCGTACGGTTTCATGCGTATAATTCCACCACGATGATACCAAACACGAAAGTAATTTTGTTGACGCAGTAATTTACTGCATGCTACCTGCATTAACAGTGATTATTCCGATGTGTTAAATAATAAAGTTTAGAGCGGTAATCCGGAAGAGATTTATGAAAACCTGCAATTTGAATATTAGTAAGAAATGTTGTATGAATAGAAAGGTGAACAAGATTCAGAAGTGAACATCATAATAGAAACATGTAATTGACCAGAAGGATGATGTTCTGGTTGAGATGATCGGTCGGGAAAATGTTTTGGATAGCGATTTTTTCTTCTGAATTTGACACAGCAACAAGTTTAAAGCTGCAAACAATAATCTACTTTTTTTCTAGCATTTATATACACATGTATATTTAGTTATGGTAATGACTGATGCTTTCAGATGACTGTTTAAAAATGGAAAAAAAATTTGGGTGGTAGCAGGTGAAATGTCTTTGACTTTTTGATAAAAATAACTTGCTTGCAATCGGTATTTACTTTTGCTGCCTGTATAAAAACAAATTCATTTCTTTCTGCTTTGTCAATTTGCACACTTTTATACAAATCTCCATTTTGAAAAGATGAGTGCTTGCAAAATTGCCGATACTGCAATGAAAGTTTTGTACTATTGAAACATTCCTTTGATTTTACTTGTCAATTTAGATAATGTCAACTTATTTCCACATCTATCCTCTATTCTGCCCATTTTTAGCTTAGTTTTGACACAACGATTTGTTTTAGATTATAAAGTTTGGAAAAAATTCCAATAACTTCAATTAATGTTGTCCCTGACATTTATTATAGAAATATGCTATTAATAAATCAAGAATATATTCTTTGTAAAATTATTATCAGAAGGATTATTGGACTACACAATATGGTTTATCTTCTGAAAGAATGCGATATTAATGCAAAATTAAGCACAGATATGTGTGTATGTGTAGATAAATATGTGTGTGCATATCTTTTAAAGAAAAATCATGATACCTGTTGTCAAATCATTCAAGTAATAATAACTAAATTCTGACAGTACAAGCAAATACCCCAATATTTACAAACCTCTTCGTCTTGCATCAAATTCAAATTTTTGTGCGAAACAAAATGCTCTGTCCTTCGTATCATACAGGCAGCAATAAAGAAGATAGCTGAAAAGTCGTTTTTATAGGCAGATAAAAGTTTAAGATCTTGATAATGTGCTGAAAATATGAACAAACTAAGTTCAAATTCTGAGCTTCCATGTAAAGGTTCGAAAAAAGCTGCATGATTCGCATGATTGATGCGAATTTTAATTAGAAATAAAAATTGAAATAAAGCTAGAAAATTTAGCATCATTAAGAGATGCATCAAACCATTATGGTAAGCTAATTGTCATTTCATCATAATTCCTTGAATAAAACTACTAACCGTACATAATGCTCGCAAAGATGAAAATGATTTCATAAGTATGAAAATGAAACTTTTAAGAAATTTTTTAAAACCCAAAATACTAAACTGTTTCAAATGGGAAACTAATATAATTGATTAGTTTGCTTTTTTCCTTCAAGAAGTGTAAATAACGATTCAATTAAGATTTTTCTTAAAATAACTTTTATGGTATTGTTCATATTACGGAATAAAATTCATTCTAATTATTCCAGTTATTAATTTTGTCTTCCGTTACTTAACAATAATTTCATATTTTCTATGATTTGCTTTCATCATTTGATTAGTTTTACTCGTTGGTAATATTACAAAAAAAAAATAATATGAATAACAATTTACTGTTCAAATATTCCTAGTTTCCTTTAAATTTTACATGATATAAGAATATTTTATGCATCTTTTGCATTTGACATTTAATGGTATCACCTTAGTTGTTGTATGAATTTTCTGAGATTTCAAAAATTTAGAATAATCAAAAATAATGTACTATAAAGCTTTTCTTTTGATGTCATAGCATCAATCATTTTGTAGGTGATGATGATCAAATCTAGAAATTTATTCTGAAGGAGGAGATTGGTAGGCGCCAGCTTATCTGATTGTCCCCATCACATCAAATAATTATCGCTGTGTATATAAAAAATTTAAGAACTTACAATATGTTCCATATGTTAGAAGAAGAAGAAGGAATAAAAAGCTTTTGTATACGGTAGTAACTTTTGATAACAAGCGTAAATGGACAGTAAAGAGGGCCACCGACTGTGATAATAAATGTCTCGTGACGATAGAATATTTCATAAAGAAACAAAGATAGCGACCAAACATTATTTGTAACGGATGGATAAACAAATTGAAATATACAGTGATCTTTTTTTTACATCAAACTAATACACTAATGAAGCGGAATGGAAAGATATGCTGCTAGTGTTGCCATTAGCGAAGCTTATTGGTTATTCCGCGAGTTGTCGGGGATTGAAAAATATTGCATCTCGATGATCATAAATGATAAGGAGAAGGGATTTAAGGGAATTATGTGATATGAAACACACCAATAGTATTTTATGGTAAAGATGGAACTTTTACAAATAAGCCTTTCAGATGAGATTTTCTGGATTCTAATTCATCTCTGGATAAAGTTTCTGAATACTTCTCGCTTGAAATTATCAAAAATATTGTATTATATGAATGAAAAAACTCAAAGTTTTAAAGTAATAGTATTCTAATGTTTGCAAGAATTTTGAACTTCTTTCTGTTTTCTACATATTTCACACAATCAGTTGATTTGATCCGAACTAAATTTTATTACTAAAAATAATAATTATTATTCATTTTATGATTTATTGATGTCTTAATGTTTTCACTTTCATTAATAATTTCTTTTTTTCTTTTCTGGAAGAAGAATTTATAAAAATCTTTTCACGTTCAGTTGATTTCAAACTTATAAACACTGCATTTAAAAAAAAGAAAAGAATAATTTAAAGTAATGAGAATTGGAAAATCTGATTGATAAATGTTGTCAAGCAAAAAAGAAGCAAAGTAAATATGAATTTTTTTTTTTGATTAATTAGTTCCATTTTAACATAATAGAACATTGATGTCAATTAGTTCAACATCACTTTCATTACTTAAAATAGTGGAACAAATTGAATAAAATTTCCGCCATACATAAGCTGTCATCGATCATTCTTAAACAGTTGCACACTTTTTTTTTGATGATCTGTTGCATTACTTTGTAAAAACACATTGCCGCTTCTTGATGGTCAATTGACAATCCATATGATATTTCTACCATAAATTACAAAAAAGAAAATAACATTAAAGAAGTTTTTCATTACTTGTTATATCACGGTATTATATTCTTTAATTCTTATTAGGGTTACCTGAAAATATCTACAAATATCACTTTTTTTAGATCTTAGAAAAGTTCATATTCTTTTTTAGTTCATAGTTTATAAACTGAAGTGGAAATACCAATATGAAGCAGAAAAACAAAACTTGGTTATGCAACGAAAGTAATAAGTTGGTCGGAAAACCTACTTTCAATCAGGAAATTAGAAAAAAAGAATGCAATTAGCTATTATTTAATGATTTTTCTGAATAGAATGAAACTACCAGCAATATTTTCTGTTCAGTTTGAAGAAAAGAAGTATAATAAAGTTTAATACGATTAGTGAAGTGAAAAATTTTGAACTGTTATTATGGTCATTTAATTTTTAATTCTTTCATTGATCTTACTTATTGCTTTTTTCTCTTTCAGATTAGTAATGCAGTTTATCCTTTCTGCTACTTTAGATTGTAAGAGCAAACAGATATTTACCGTATGCCAGCTTTACCACTTAATTTGCACCATTCATATTATGAAGAAGAGGTGGAGTTCTGTCGTAAAACTGTTAACATATACAACATATGACAAAAAATTAAAGAGATGCAACTTTTCTTTGATTGGTGCTTACTTCTTTCTTTCAACTTTATTTACTTTACTCTACTTGTACCTTTAAGTGTTCTTGACCAAATAAATAAAATTAGATAACAAGTTCAAGTAGGTCTTCAATATTTCTAATCATTCTTTTGTTATTTATTCGTACCCAGTCATATTGAGCACTTTTTTTTCAACAAGTTTAGAAACAAGAAAAATGTGAAGTGAGTGGGAATTAGAAGATCGGGCGAAATCCCGGGTGAACAAACTATTGTCAAACGCCTCATCGAATATTCTAGTGGAAGATTCTGATTTGATCTGATCTTTCCTATTAATTTTTTAAAATAATTTTTGATAACACATTCAAGCTGTGATAGTTTATGAGAGCTCTGATCATAAGCGTTGTATTACAATATAAATATGAAATTTGAATTTTAGGTTTAAAAGAAGAAATATTTAAATATGGTAGGTCATGAATGAAATTTTCGTACAGCAAAAGGAATTGACAATGAGTGATGGAAAAATTCGCATTGGTATATTACATCGGAAATTATGGGAAGAATTTTATCGCAATAATAATGAGATGATCCTAACAAGTAAAGGGAGGTAGAGTAATGTTTTTTTTTTTTTTTTGTGAAAATTTTGGCACAATAAATTAATGGGCGATTTTATCATGTGATAAGTGCATTGGCAAGAGTAACGACTTGAAACTATTCTCGAATCAAGGTCAATCATTTTTAATATGTACAATACATTATTCATGTCCAATTTTTCTTTTCTAGATGCATCTATCCTCGAATTGGATATTCTGTAGATGGTCTCGAACCAAAATCTATGTATCTCATATGTCTTAAAATTTGTCGAACTGATCGAGCTAGGTTAATAATTATGGGCTTAATAATTATTTAATAGTTGTCATTTAAACAGTCATAAAATAAATAAATTAATATGTCAAATTTAATTGATATCTTTGAAATTTTTTTCCGAGTCTAAAAAAATCCTCTCTCTTTGCAAAATATTCAAGTTTTTTTAATAAAAAAGTTTTTTTTTTTTAGTAAATTTAATTAGTCCATTAATTAAGATACAAATATACAGCCGGTGAATGGCATATAACTGCTACGGGAGAACCGGAAAGTGATACAAAACATATTTATCCAGACAATGGATCAACACAACTTGGACAATACTGGATGAATAACGGTATCCGTTTTGGTAAACTCAAAATTACGAATAGTACCAAGGATTGTTCTTCAAATGTTAGTTTGTTTTTTTGATAACGAATTTTGAGATTAGTCGATATTTGAGACTCATTTCTTCATAAAGTGAATAGAACAGAGGACAGATGTAATGGATAGATGTGTTATTTAAAGATCTGATTATGAGAAATCCTAGAACAAGATCAATTTTAATCAACGTTTGGGACACAATCATTTGCAAACACCTGCCTGTGAATCTTCATCGCTAACTTTTACTTTATTTCTTCCTTTCTTATCCTTGTCATTTTGCAAATAAATCCATCAAAATGAGCAATTTGGGTAGATATATATGTTGTAAAGTGTTTGTTAAATGACATATATCTCCACCTGTATACTATATATATCTTCATGAGCATTAGAGCTGCTGATAGAAATCAACAATGGCGCCTTATAGCGATCTTAACAAAGATATAACTAGGTGAGGATGTCTGACTGATGGATATCTCTGCTTTTCACCTCATCCAATTCTTTTTTATCCTCCTAAATAGTTCTTATTTCGAACTGTATTGTTGACATTTTTATGATCGCAATAAAAGGAATGCGACTGTCTAATAACATCTTGTTATTCTTGAAATTAGTTTTCCAACAAAGTAAATTTAATTTTTAATATTAACTTCTTATTCTAAAAACAACAGAATAATAATCCAGGGAAATGGGTAGGAAATGGATACATAGTACATATAAAGGGGGGTTGATGTACTTCTTCTTCAGGTGCTTCTCACTTCGATGCACAAATATCATCCCATTCTGTATATTTACAAAGTTTATGCAACGCCAGCATTATGTCTAGATGGTTCCACAATATTAACTAATCAATATCAGTTGGTAAAAAGTTTTACCGATCAAATTATGGAATTCATAGCTGTTACGGCATATCAAAATCAACGGATCATAGAAATGAAGAAGATACACAACAGTTATGCTCGTGGACAACGTGGCGGTACCACTAAGAATAATAGTAATTTAACTGCTGTTGGTTTGATCCTGACTTTTAACAATTTCAAGACATTTAGCAATGTTTTTTATATGAATTAAATTATTTATCGCAGAAATTAAAATATTCCCTCTCAATGGGATAGTTAGGAAACAAATTCTCTTACACTGACATAAATTGAACAATTCAAAATTCTGATAAAAGTCGATTTCTTAGGAACATCTGATTACAGATATCAATGATGTTACTGACGATCAATCGTTATGTTTATCCAGTCCTCTGAATAAGTACAAGCCATACTGGAGGAATAGATCACATTATTTTCCAAATCAACCACACTCAGTTCATCTGCTACCATCGAATTGTAATCCTTCAGCAGCAACATATCACTTTACACCGTGTTCATTAAATTCTAATCATGTATTATCTACTAATCATCAAAATTCTTCTACTGATCCCACCTGCTCAACTAACGTTTTCAATGATTCGGGAAACATTCTTTCTGAAACTATTTCGAATCTTCCAAAACCATCAATAGAACAATCGAATTTTTTAAATTCTTCAAATTTTGCTACATTAAATCTACCGAATATGTGGAATTATAGCACTCTATGGCACCATTTTTCAGTACCATATTCATCACTTGTAACACATAATCCGTCTTATATTTAAAAATCTTTGAAATTGTCGATAAACGATGGAATAGTGATACCGGAGATGAAAATTTACGGGCTCACTAATGTTAAAATTAATTTGTTTACTTGATTGTTGGTTGTGATCACTTTATTTTGTTGTAAAAAGTACTATTAGTAAATACACGACTTCAATTTCCAATTGATTGATGAAAGGAAAGAAAATGGTGAAAAAATCAAAAATATATTAGTTCTTACCCTCTCTCCCTTTCTCTCTCATTCATAATATTCGAATAGTGAGATGTAGAAATTAAATATTAAAAAGATTATATTGTATATGTATCAATTGAAAGGTGTAAAAGTAATGAGAAAATGTTTCCGATGGATAACTATCTTTTCAATTCATAAACATTAACATTTACTGTAATTATAGTAGTGTTAAGCAAATTGTAAGATTTTTTGGATTTCTAAGAATGGTTGGCGAATTAGATATTACAATAACTGAGAGAAAAAATTAAGCTGGAATGATGTAATCTAATACCGGTAGCAGTAACATATTCATCGGCATCTTTGAGAGAGTGATTGAACTACAGACAGAGAGGGAGTGGCTGAACTATAACCTTTTCTTAAAAACTTATCACAGCAATCTGATAAAAGCAAAATTCACATAAGCAAATGTTCATTATTATCATATTGCAGATGAAAGTTTCCATAACTGTATCGATTATTGATATCGATGCAAGTGTATCTATCACTGTTTTTATGAATCAACTATATTCTTAAAATGGTTAATTGCTTTCATTCAGAAACTCCAGCAGATAAGGGATCTGTTAGCTCTGATTCAGCTTTTATGATGATGCAATGATGCAAGACACTAAATTCTTTTTAAACTTTAACTCTTACGCTTCTTCCATTAACTTATTCACTATTCAGTACTGAACATAATTAACTTTTTACAGTGCAATATTTTCGTTGAGTAATAACAGTAAATTACATTTGTGCAGTGAATAATCTCAAAATAACAAAAAAAAAAAAAGGAATTTACCGAAAAGGGAAGAAAATAACAGTTCGGTTATCTGGCGAGGAGCTTAATTACATGATGCTTTAATCAACTACCCGAACTGTTGCTTTTGACCTAATACTACTTTCAACAGACCGCTTCGCGCAACTGCTCTTTCTAACATCTAACTTTAAGTCAGCTACTTTTGATTAAAAGAAATGTGAAAGTTAAGCTCCATTATAAATAAAAGTGAGACCGATGCTCACACCAGATACGCACATCATTCAAGATATGCATTATTTAATCAGTCTCAAACTCTACAGTAAATATTCTACCGCTTATTTCTTTCAATAATTTTTTTATCAATATAGGGAATATATACAATGTTTTAGGTGATTAAGAGAAAACATCTATTTGCATATTCCTTACTGCAAAATTGTTAACACTATAAAAATTCCAGGATATTACAGAAAATTTACACTTCTACAATGTGTGAATTACCAATCATTTCAAATCTGTTCAAATTATCTCATATGACATTCATCGACAATGTAAGTGCAACTAACAATTTCAGCAACGAACATACTGGAAAACTGATATTCATTTCCCTCTATTAGCATCTGATAGAGTAAAAAATCCGTAAACATATTTTTCGAAAATATATTTTAAAAAAAAGAAAATATTTTTCATCTAATTAACATTTGATAAAATAAAAAATTCGCTAAGACATGTGCTTAGTCATCCAGCGTTGTCAATAAATGGTTGTAATCAACACCATATATAATCAAAAAAATTTAATGTAAAAATATTATTATATTTCTATTATATCACAATATAAGACATAAAAACAATTCCACATTAAAAGTTCATACTCTGCTTTTAAAATCATGCACAGCGAGATCACAAAAACTAAGCAAAAATGAGAGAATAAAACACGATTACGAAGAATTGAGAAAAGCTCCTTCGTTTAATTAACTTCGTAAATTTAAACGAATAAACATGCTTAACTTTCATTTTACCAAGCTTTTGAAATCTTTAAAAACTTAAGTGATTTCAGTGAATTCCAGAAACGATTAAAATGTAAAAAAAAATGTTCTATTAAGAACTATATCGCAGTTTACTTCAAAATTTTACAGATATGTTGACAGCAGTGTAGATGTTTCATTACCAACAGGTTTCATTAAATTGAATATGCTTTTGGCTTTTTTAAATAAGATTTCGCTAATAAAGAGTTGATGCAATGCTATCAGATATACTGGTTGAACTGCTTGAATGACTATGCTGTTGTAAAAAAAGACTTGGAATCCAATACTGAACAGTGTCTGCTGACTGATTATCAATCCAGGCAATGCCTTCTTTCACTAAATGCTCCAATACTATGTCAGCGCGTCGTTCATCCCAACGCAGACGATCCATAATGAGTTCCTGAAAATAATTCGGCTTGGGAGATTTGAAATTTAAAGTCGTTTTCCCGAGGATTTAGTAAAAAATTAGATCTATTGGGCTGCAAAAAATAAATCTTAGATCAAACGAATTGAATAAACAGTGTAATTACAAAAAAACCAAGTTCTACTTATGCGTATGAAACATCCATTACTTATATAAAAACGTAAACCATTAGCAAAGTAATTTTTATCAACACTCACTTTGGTTACATAGGCAGCATCTTCAGCTAATTGTAAGACTCGTGAATCATCCATGCTAAGTTCACCAGGCACACTCTGTACCAAAAATCGTCCACTTCCCAATGCAATCAATTCGAAACCATTTCCAAGTACTTTCAATTTTTCGACAGCACGCAAAATGTCGTCTCTAAAAAAATGCAATTAAACATAACTTACAAAGAAATGCTTTGTTTCCACAAGCTTATAAACTATATACAGTTAAGTTTCTAGTCGAAAAGAGACAATCTTTAAAATTTTTCCTAAAGGAGAATAGCTAAAAATTTTCAGGTACAAGCATGAACCTATATCATATGAAGTAAAATTTACTTGATGTAAAAGCTTACTTAATAAACTCGAGCTCATTTATCACCTAGCTCACTTCTTAGCTTACTAATGACTCAATAAATCTGAACCGAAACCTCAAAATTCCACTATCAACTTCTATTCCAGTATCCTATCTTTTGATTCTCACCTTAACCTCGAACTGAAAAATCATAAAAAAATTCATACACGGTGATAGCATCCCGCCGTGTTCGTGCTCGGGAACGCAGTAGCCGATTTCTCAGTTCTTCTATCGTCATAACGCCACCATTTATGTGACTAGTCGACATACAAACTTCAACAATTTGAACAGCCAATTCATAATAAAAATCACCGAAACCAAGCTTCTCAGCCCAAAAACCTTTGCTAGCTGAAAGGAGAGAATTTTTACGGCTTTTCTAGAAAAAGCAGGCAAAAATTTTGAATTCTAACTTAAAGCACAAGAAATCTGAAATTCTCGATAACTTTGCTAGGCCAAAAATCAATTTGCTTTTAAGCTGTTTTATGTGCTTCGAATTCGGAATTTGATTTAATAGATTTCAAGTTTATGAGACTCAGTTTCCTATATCACACAGATGGAATGCTTTCTATCTTGGAAATAAATGTAATGAAAAAAAATAAAAAAGCTTTACAAATATTACCCCACACTAAATGACAATAGTAAAAGGTGAGTGAATAAAATAAAAATGCTATGATGAAGAGAAATCAAAAATGAATTTCAATTTTTGCAGCTTATTTTTCAAAGAAAATGCAGTAGATAAGATTGTAATGGAAATATCTTAATGTCTTTACTCTACTATCTTTCTAATTTATTCCAGAAAGCAATTCTGCTAACTTACAAGCAAGTGGATCAACACCAACTGATGCACACATATCTTGGAAATGTCGTCGAAATTGGGAATTTCGACGAATTTCATCGCGATGTTTATGAGCAAATTCCTCTAATTTTGTTTGAAAAATAGCAAGTTCTTGGGAAAATTGATTTAGCTGTTCGCTGGCTAATTCAGTACCTTTTGCTTGAAATTTTGCCTGAAAATGCTAATGTTTTGTTTTGTAGTAAAATTTCTCAATTAATTAACAATGATTCAGTGATTTAGCAAGTAGCAATGTATTAAATAAACAAGATAAGGACCTGAAGATCCTTCTTCTGTTGCACTGCACCAACTCCAACACCACGTCGGCGTCCCGCCATTTCTTTTATGCTTAACTGAACAATTAAAATAGTCAAGCAAGTCTAACAAATTAATTCTATAAATAAATTACGTCGCTTTTCGTCCTTTACCAAATATCACTACGTAATATTTTCTGACTGATGTCAAGCAGCAAGTTCACGTATCCAAAAAGTAAAGGAAAAGACTTACAACGATATTGACAAATACATAATGCGAGGAAAAACGAAAACTTTAACAACAAATCTTCCGCATGACGCTGCGTGATACGTGTTTTGTTGGCAATAGCAGCTCAATATTTTCGGCGTTGTAAAGTATGCAGTAAAGTGTACGTACGTATGATCGATTTGAAGTCCGGTTTTTTTTGACCTAGAAAGTGCTCAGTACGTATAACGGGTCAGACATACGGCATACAAATGGGATATAATAAATTTTACGTCAAATGAGAAAAAGTGAGAAATATTTCACTATTGGCAATTTCTCATATAGTTGTATCGAAACGCATTTCTTGACGGAATTCTTCTTATCTCTCTACTATTAAGCGAAAATCAACGGTAAATTTAATTTCTTTAATTCACAATATCTAATTTATGCTCCATCTCTTCGAAATTTTTATCTGTCTTTTAAGCAAACAAAATCAATTTTCATTTTTCATTTGAAATTTAGAAAGTTAAAATTTAAAAAATTTAGAAAGTGATGCATCTAACGTTACGATATGCACTTCAAACAGGGAAGAGCTTACGACATGTGGTAAACGGTCAATGGGTCACTTCGCATTACTTGAAATGTCCAAAAGAAAAAGATGCACGTTGGGCTAGAGTAGATTTGAAACGAGAGGTGGAAAATTTTGATATCGTTATAGTTGGTGCTGGACCAGCTGGTTTATCATCGGCTATACGTTTTAAGCAACTTTCGAAAGAGAAAAATGTTGGTTAGTTTTGTTTTAGGAATTCTTTTTCGATGTCATTTATGAATTATTTGCAAAATTCATTTGCAGTAAGTTAACTAATTGAATTGCATTGGTTTACTTGAAATTACTGAGTTAGAATTCTTTTTCACAACAATCCATTTTTCCTTTCAATTTCGTACTGCTTTAAATTTATTTATTCATTGACACTTTGAATCATCTTTCTTCTTGTGTTATTCCCTTTTTTATCGTATTAACTGCGAATTTTGCTGGATTTTCCTGTTGGCATTTATTTTGTTTTTCATTTTTTTCTTTTCTCACATTCGGTTGACTAAAATTATCAATCTATCAGTAGTATTGTACAGGTATCAAAAAATATATATGCAAAATGAATTGTTTTTGGATTTCTGATATTTGAGTAAATATTTCAGATATTCGCGTTTGTGTGGTTGAGAAAGGAGTTGATGTTGGTGCACACACATTGTCTGGTGCCGTGATTGATGTTCGAGCCTTGAATGAACTTTTTCCAAATTGGAAAGAAATGGATGCTCCTGTCTATCAGAAAGTTACTGTGCGTATTTCTTTATTTATAGCTGTTTCTTTTGACTTTTTGGAAAAGCGAAAACCTCATTGAAACATTTTGCAGTCTCAATCGTTTGCAATTTTGACGAAAAATGGTCGATATGCATTACCGTTCGTTCGAGGAACTCCACTTGACAATATGGGAAATTATATTATTAGGTAAGTTGTATTATGTAATTACTTTCAAAATTTCAAATACTTAATGAAACTATAGTGTATTTGAAATTATTTTAAATGCAGGTTAGGCCATCTGGTGAAATGGCTTGGCGAAAGAGCAGTAGAAATGGGAGTAGAAATTTATTCAGGAATATCGGCTCAGGAAATTCTATTTCATGAAGATGAAAGCGTAAAAGGCATTGCAACAGCTGACGTTGGAATAATGAAAGATGGTGCTCCAAAGGTAAAAAAAGTATTTTGGTAAAAAAAAAATATTGGAATTTGGTACGCAGCAAAGGTTTTGAACGAACATTTGAATTGGGAAATCAGCAAGGATATTAGCTGGAAATAGCAAATAGGTGAAAGCTTCTAGTGCTATATGCAATAAAGAATAGAAAGCAAGCGAGATTTCATTTTATAGTTGTTTTATTTCACCTTTTTTAGAAGAATTTTCAACGAGGCATGGAGTTGCATGCGAAATGTACAATATTTGCTGAAGGTTGCCGTGGACATCTTACTAATTTCTTAATGGCGAAGGTAATTTTTGTGCTTTAATTCTGGATTGTAAGACTATGCTTTATTCGCGCATTTCAAAGTGATTTCTTTCAACTCCAGTATCACTTGCAAGACGAATGTGATCCAATGACTTATGGCCTTGGTTTCAAAGAATTATGGTTAATTGATAAATCAAAGCACATTCCTGGTTATGTGGACCACACCATCGGATATCCACTGGTGAATTTGAATTTTTGTTAAATCATTTCTAAAATTGTTAAAAGCTTTAGCATTCAGTTAGAAAATGGCACAATATTTTCCAGGATCTTCAAAGTTATGGCGGATCGTTTATGTATCATATCGAAGACAATGGACAGCCTCTTGTTTCTCTTGGCCTTATAATAGGCTTAAATTACAAAAATCCTTACACAAATTTGTACGAGGTTGTTTCGAATTTAATTAGCTATGAAATAAATGCAGGTTTCAAAAAAAAAACGCATTCTTCGATTATTATAGTCTCGAAGATTTTTTGAGTTTTTAGTTTTGCTAAAACATTTTGAAGATTTGTTTTCAGGAATTCCAACTTTTCAAGTCTCATCCATCTATTCGTCATTATCTTGAAGGGGGGGAACGGATTGCTTATGGTGCTAGAACAGTAAATGAAGGCGGGTATCAAACAGTACCGCAGCTAACTGTGCCTGGTGGATGTTTAGTTGGTTGCGCAGCAGGGCTAATGAATCCAGCAAAGATTAAAGGTGTTCATAATGCCATGAAGAGTGGTATGACTGCAGCGGAAACGATATTCGAGGACTTAGGCCCACAAACACGAAGTGAAGTTTGCTGGATTAATTGTTCCAAATACGATAACAACTAATTTTAGTGTAGTTTGGTTATTTCCATTTTTTTTTTTGAAATTTCAGCAGTAATTCCGGAAGAATTCGAACCGAAATTGAACAAAACCTATGTTATCAAAGAATTGCAACAAATGCGCAATGTTCGGCCGTCTTTCAGTAGTCGTTTAGGATGGGTGATTGGCTTACCGTACACTGCGTTTTTCTATATGATACTTCGCGGAAATGAACCATGGACTTTCAGAAACAAAATAGAAGACTGGTTCCAGACAGATTCAGCGTGGAAAGTTAGTATTTTTGGAATAGTTGACTTTCTCAAAATTCAAAATGTTATTTTTGTATCAAAAAGCAAAAATTATGAGTTTATTCGCATTAGAACGAATTTTTTTGTTGTTCACACACTTATATACATTGCTGTTTGATGAATAATGGTATAATTGTTTATTTCATCAAACATTTCGATACGATGCGAATTATATATATGTAATAAAAGTGGTTCATGACAGTTTTAATTGCAGTCGAAATCAACTGACTACCCGAAACCTGATGGTAAAATAACTTTCGACATTCTGTCTTCGGTAGCTCTGACGGGCACAAATCATGAAGAAAATCAGCCGTCTCATTTATTATTGAGAAATGATGCCGAAGCTGAATTAACTACATGGCGTAGATTTGCTGGCATGACCGAACGCTTTTGCCCAGCGGGTATGCAAATTCATATATTGTTATTTCAATTGTGTATGTTAAATTTGACATGTATTCAGTAATTGATTCGTCAGAGTAGTTTCTAATGAAGCTGTTGTCTTTTTCAAGTACCATAATATTCATCAGTGCTAATGAGATATTCATTACTTAACACACAATTCTAGAAAAGTGAAGCTGATGATATTCTATTTCACTATTTTATATATATCATTTTCAGATTAGCTATGCATGTTTTAATATTTGATAGTATTCGATAGCCGATTAAATTCATTTTAAGTGTTTGGATATTTGGAAATGATCTAGAATTATCTTATACAATTCGTGTTTTCAATCTTACGAATTTTAGACTATTTTCGTTTTTAATGAATTTTAGAATAAAATAGCAGAAATATAGAAACTTTTTGAATTTCATAGGTTAGGAAGACAAGAAGTAGTATTGTGGTAGCTGATTCGGTTCAAGCGTTTTAAACGCTTGAAATCCTGATTAACGAAGAGTATTCTGATAACATTGAAAATACTCATTTTTGTTCTTTGCTAAGATTTGTTTTAACATCATCGCACAATTCAGGTGTTTATGAGTATGTACCATGCGAAACTAAACTCGACACCAGAAGGCTTCAAATAAATTTCCAGAACTGTATTCACTGCAAAACATGTGACATCAAAGAACCACGCAATAATATTCAGTGGGTTGCACCAGAAGGTAAATTTGAAGATATTGAATTTAAAAATCTCTGCCGGATGAATAGCTACATATGTGTGGTAAAACATTTGTGTCTTTTGAGCCATGTATGGAGAACAAATACTGCATACACATGAGAATCATAGTTGTTCAGCATATAAAAGTTTAGTCAAATTTTCAGAAAATGAAGATTCACTTTTCGTTCTGTGAGTTGTTTCTGCTATGTCCACGATTTTTGTTTCTTTTTTTTCACCTTTTTTTTTTGTTAGTGCATTTTCAAGATGAGGAGAATTATTTTTTTCAAATTTCAGGAGGCGGTGGTCCGAAGTATAACGGAATGTAATGATCAGAACAATTGGATTGCATGTTGAGCTATCCGGATTAAAATACTTTGATTTTATGAAGCACCGAATACAATTTTAAATATCAGTGCATATTTTTATATTTGTCTTTATCGCTTTTAAGTAAATTTGTTTTAACTTAGTGTCATATTTTGTTGTTGTTATTTGTTATTGATAATTGTTATATCTTCCATTATTGAATTAGGCAGTCTCTAGCTGTTCCTTTTTACATAGTATGTAGAAGTAGAAGATTTATAGAAGACAATTGCATTTCCGTCAGTCTTTTTTTTTCCAGTTTTTGGGTCTATAAACTTTTTCAAGATGAGATTCATTAAGTAGGTTTTTTTTAATTTCATCACTTGAAGATAAGGCTTGAAATAGTGAAGAATTCTTACAGAAATCATGTTTTTGTCTTGATTATTCATTGAAATTAGAGTTTAAATTGCTTGTAAAACTTATTGTAAATCCACAGAATCTATAAACATATAACTTACTTGTGCCTTTTATTTATTGGTTTGCATTAAGTATTCCGGTGAGCTTCAAACATTGTTTTTATTGTATTTTGAAATTATTTTTCGCAGATTGTTTAATAATTTGAAAAAATATAAATTTACTAATTTGTCGCTGAAAGCATGCTGAATTGAATTATAGATCAGAAAATAGGATAATAGGTTTTAAAAAAAGTACGAAATTCAAGAATGAGTAACAGATGGCCAATAATTGATCTTTTTTGAGATTTTATTAATTATTGGAGTCAAGCCTTGTTCAGTAAAAGCCTTACTTAGAAAAAAATCAAAAATTTAATAAATGGTAAAAGTTAATTGTTTGAAATAAGC
>JARVGP010000089.1:0-39191 GCA_029876185.1 Mansonella ozzardi
CGAGAATTATTGCCTAATTCGTTATTATTCGAGAATTATTGCCTAATTCGTTATTGTTCGAGAATAATTGTCTAATTTGTTATTGTTACAAAAATTTGAAAGGGCAAATATTTTCCAAGCCAATACTATTAATTGCCATTTTTTATCAAAATTTTTATCAAACTTATTTTTTATAATCTAGTCGTTCGTAAAAGAATCATGATAAGATTTTGCTGAAGAATGCTTTTGGAAATTGGCAATCGCTTCGCTGCGCAGTCCTATTGTTCCACTCTAGGCTCTAGGCTGACATCAAGAATCGATTTATGATGCCGTAGGGAAAGTAATGATGGATTTCTAATCGTTGCAGAAGCAAAATACGTGACTATAGCGCTAGAAGAAATGAAGTGTTTCTTATATGGAATTCTGCGTCTACGATAGATTGTTTTGCGGATAAAATTATCATTTTGTTTGTTTTCGTAGCACATTGACATTTCATAGTGGCTAAGTTGACCGCATAGAGTGGACATTAGGCGCCACGTACTAAGTACTTACTGGACTTTCCTACTCTAAAATTTTTATTTTATACTTATTAATGTCAGTTTTGCTTACATTATTTTGTGCAATCGTAACCGCAATGTTTAACTTAAAAGTGTTTTGGATATGAAAAATTGATTCTCGAAGTATAACGGTTATTTCAAAGACATTATTAGAAAACGTTATTTGATGAAAAGTTTTTAGTATCATTTCTTTAATTTCAGTTTTTTTTTTTTTTTTGTTGCAGAAAGTTTACTACCAATTCAGGATTTCAAAAAAGTGCCAAATAATTGTGGTATCTCAATTTTCCTCAGTACTTAACTATTACTAGTGCTGATGATACGTTTTATTCTTATCCAGAATCGTGCAGGCAAAACTCGTTTGGCTAAATGGTACATGAACTTTGATAATGATGAAAAGCAGAAATTGATAGAAGAAGTGCATGCTTGTGTTACGGTAAGAGATGCTAAGCATACAAATTTTGTGGAGGTAATTTTTTCTTTTTCTACCTTTCTCTGTTGGTGTAATTGAATTTACTTTAACATTTCGCTTAGTTTTGAATCACAAAAAATATTCAACTAGGAAATTTTTTGGTTTAAAAGTTTTAAAGCATCATTATGCAAGCTTACAATGGAATAGCACTTTTAACGGCTCAGGAAAGGATGATGTTTTTGAGCTTGTTTTTGAAAAAGAAAATTAAGAATAAGAATCCTCAATGTCAGATAAGTAGTAAAAATTCTTGATGTCAGATAAGTAGTAAAAATTCTCGATGTCAGATAAGTTGAGCAATAAGAATTCTTGGTGTGAGATAAAAAGCATTTATAAAAAATGCGTGTAGGTATTTGATAGAAACAAGAAATTTGCTTCAAGATTTTTATTTTCAAAAGGTTGTAATGTATTATGATTTAGTTTCGAAACTTCAAAATAGTTTATCGACGTTACGCTGGTTTATATTTTTGCATTTGTGTTGATATACTCGACAATAATTTGTATTATCTGGAAGCAATACATAATTTTGTGGAAGTTTTAAATGAATATTTTCACAATGTCTGCGAACTTGATTTGGTCTTCAATTTTTATAAGGTAAATATTTCTTCTGTTTCTCTTCTTTTTCTTATTCCGATTTTCAGAGTTTTAATAAATTACGTTACGATGATATTAGATTTTATTTCATACTCAATGTGCATTGTAAGATTTATCTGAAGAATTTGTTTAGACTTTTTATTAGAATAATCTTTTTTTTTTGAAAAGGAGTGCTCAATTTGTATTAGTACATTACAATGCACTTTCTGAGAATTGAGATGTGTTTTTTCCAGTTTTCTTTTCTAATACATGCATTACCTACCTAGTATCATTTCACTTGTGAGAAGGATTCTATCGTGAAAGTATGAAACATCTGGAATTCCGATCCATCAGAATGACAAATTTTTATTGTATTGATTTCATTTAATTTTTTATTTTTTGATAATCCTATTTAACTAGACATGGTGTGTTTGTCGATGTGTTTTTTCTAAGGAAATGCTTACTTAAATTGTCTGTAGCCTCATTTTAGGTTTATACAGTTGTGGATGAAATGTTTTTGGCAGGTGAAATACGTGAAACTTCACAAACTAAGGTGCTGAAACAGTTACTTATGCTTTCATCTTTGGAATAATTGAAAGTTTACTACGTAAGTTTTTGATTTTTATTTAATTTATTGTTTTTTTTTTTTCTTTTTTTTGTTTGCTGTTGTAATTATTTATTCATGACTGAACATATTCAGCTGCTTATTCATGAATATAACTTGATATTTAGTAAATTGATGTTTAATTATTCCCATTCTTTTTTTTACATTTTATTCGCAAGATTGGTGTGGGATACTAATTATCTTGTGCAATTTCGCTGTATTGTAATATGAAGAAATAGGGCAGTTTTTACCCTGTTCACTGAATTAGTTAAAGTATAATAGAATTTGAAGTCAGATGGGACATATGATTAGTTTAGTATGTATGGTAGATTTGCAAATTCTCATTTTACAAGATTCATTCTTTTTTAAGGACACTATAACAGTCTTTAGAACATTCCCCGAACAAATTTTCAATTAGTTCTGTTTTCCATTCAATTGCAGGATCGTTTGCTCTCTCATATATTATTAAAAATCTTTGGAATGCAGCGAATACATAATAAAAAAAGCATATATTTCGTCGATTGCTATAATTTTTTTTCTTGTGTTTTACAATGGTGTACGAGTTCGATAGGAAATTTTGAAATTTTAAATTTTTGGATACGGCTTAAACTAAATAGTTCATGAAAGAATTGCAGATATTGGCGTTCATCTTTCAATTTTTTTTTTTCGTTTTCTGTGAACATTACTTCGTCTATTTCCCTTTCATTCTTTTTATCTTATTTTTTTATTCTATTTCATTTTTCTTCACAAGTTGAAGTTTTTTACTACTATCTCCTGTTTTTGTTAGATTTGTTTAGTTAGCTGCTTTGTAGAATTCTTGTAGTGTTTTGTTCACTTTTTATATCATCTCAATATATTTCGGTGATTATTATTAAATTGTGTATGAATACAGTAATAGTACTTAGAGCGACATATTATTTTGTGGTAATGAGAATTTTAATTGTTACTGAAACTTAAACACTTTGTTTGTAAGGAAAAAGTAGAATGTATATACAAACTGAAAAAGGGATTATTCGAATATTCTTGAAGAGCTAACTTATATCGATCAAGTAGCAATCAAGTTAAACAGAGAAGTCCCAAAAATTTTGCTTCTATGCATTGGACGGTCAGTTATTTTTCGTGACATTTAATGGTAGCAGTAGCATCGTAATATATGTATTTGAAGTAGAAACGTAGGAAAATATGATCGCCAGCAGTGAGTATAACATTAGAATGAATAATAAAACCGATGACTGCTTAAGTTATCCTACATTAGAGTTGTTTATATTTTAAATAAAATGTAATTTTATTGTAAAGTTTCATTGTCCTTTTCTCACAGATTTCTTTTTTTCAATCTTTTTGTTCTGCATAACATAGAAAAGAAGTCGTCGATTCTTCAAATGTTTTTTGATCATTTTAAAGATGGTTTTTGAGAACTATTGAATTAACTACGTTAGTTTAAGCTGATTTCGCAAATTTCGAATGCCGTTACTTGGAAGTCTTTCATTAAGTTAAATACCACTTGGTTGTTTAATCAAATGATTTGTTAATGTTGGTTATATGATTTGTTCTCTTCAAATAAATATAGAAATAAATTGTATGCTAATAGTATTTGCGTCTGAATACATTAATTCCTGCTTTTCTGCATTTCGATATGAAAATTTTTGTGAAAATTCACACATGAATGCTAACAGGATAATATGAAATACAACTTGAAACTGGAGATCAAGATTTTTTTTATAACAAAAGGAAAGCTGATTATCAGCATCAGCTTCCCTGAGTGTGATCTGTCGAATTATTAGATTTTATTTCATCTTTCGACATGTGCGCATTCTTGATTTCGGTTTTTCTATTACCATCATATCAAAAAGCATGTTACCGAGAATTCATTTAACGACACCTATTATCGAGGTTTCTTTAAGTAATGACAATGATTCCACTGGCATTCATTTTTTTTTTTTTTGCTTTTGTTCACAAAACTATAAATTTGACGATTAAATATGAATTGAGAAAAAGCTTAAACACAAAATATGTGAAATATACTTAACAAAAGCATGCAGCAAGGAAGTCGATGGTATCATTCAGTGAATCAGCCGAACAACTAACTGAAATTCTTCTCAGAAAAAGCATTCAGAAACAATGCCAAAAATCCTTATCGAGAGAAGACCTGTGAATCCATAGCGATATTAAGTGTTCAGTATTAGCTTCCATTTATCACAAAATTACTAAATGATACACTCAAAAACTAGGTAATGTTAATTCATCGAAACTATCAAGATGTCAAAGATATTGCTCTGCAAAAGGCAATTGTATTTTTCCGATTTGTACATTTGATCGAGTTTAGATGACAGGGAAGGCAGAAAGAACATTCTTTCTATTCTAATTTTTAGGTGTGCATTGCTGAAGATCATTTGCATGTTGATATGTACAGTAGAGGCGAGTAGCACTAGCGGACAATTTTAAGTTGTAATACAAAAGTTTACAATTCATTCCAGAGAATTTGTTGGCGATATCAGTCTCTAAACACTCTTAAGAATTTCAAATATTTTGGTCCTTTTTTGTTTGAAAAAACTTTAATTGCTATGCACTCACTTATCATGCATGTGGAAGAATTTGAATGCCATCAGCTTTAACGGTGTATCGAGTTCGGGAATTTGAAGTTGCTGTTTTAGGATAGTTATAAACAGTCGATGGGCAATTATTTGAGAAAAGTATCGTAAGTTGTCTAATTCATACGATGAATATATCGATTTGCACTATGATTACAAAGTGCAGTCATGAAATAATCCTGTGAAGCTTATCCTTTCGGTGTCAATTTTTCCGACTCAACGCGGGTAATCCGATTATAAAAATGCTCAAAATGCTGTTTAAACACTATCTTTACAAACATGTTCCACATTTCGCAGTTTTCGATTTCACCCATAAGCGCATCAATTTAAGTGCATTTCGGCTTTTTTTTTATCTTTTTTTGAAACTAATATTTTCAATTCCTGTTAGAGATAATTAACTGCCGTAGAAATGTGAAAAAGAATAGGAGTGAAGAAGTATGTGGATTTTTGAACCTCGATCTCAGTCTCCGTTGCTAAATCAAATCCAGTTAATTTCAGACAAAATTATGGATTCAGTTCACTAGCGAAGAATTTTGCTGTATCATTCATAAGTTAATTGACTTGAATGGCGCGATCCAACCAAGCTTGCAATTTCTTTACTTTCATTCAAAGGAGGCTATGATGGAATGCTAATGATACTGAATGAAATGAACTAAAAAAAGTGTAGTTCATCAGAGTAGTTATAACAGATTATCGAAACAATTATTTTGAATCCGATGGAATAATCCTTATATGCTTAATTCTTCCTTTGGAACTTTTGTATATCATTATAGTTCTTGACGCGGACAAAATACATCTATTTTACTATGGTCTGTATGGAGAATGTTTGTTTTACTTGGAGCGATTGCAATGCGAAACTCGGAACACTTCGTTGATCATTAACCTCACATCCTTGATAACTTTTGTAGGTCAGCAACTATACCAGTTATGTGAAATACAGGATTGAAATAAAATGAAATGCATTGATAGCAACAATGACAACACTTGGTAATGACAATTCAATCATAGTTCAGAGCTATTTAATTTTATCCAGTTTTTTTTGACTTTTGACTATGCAATCATAATTCGATGTAAAAAAAAAAAAAAAGAAAAAAAACGATAAGAGAACTAACGAATGTTGTCAAGTAAGTTTTGCATTAATCCGTTTCTATTTTATTTGGTATTAGTATTTTATTTTTAATCTAAATGTAGGATTAACTGTAGGATTAACCTGTAGGATTAACCTTTTGCCTCATATTTTATATTTTCCTGAGTAATTTCATACTCTTACAAATCATACAATTTCCTCTAACTTTATAGTTATGTTGCAGCTATTGACGATAATACCACAATTTTGTTGGGCAAAGCACTGAGCCTATACTTAAAAGCTGCATTTTCATCGGTTTATTCTTCTCTTTCTAAAAATGATATTTCGGTTAATTGCAGAATGAAGTAGAACAATTCTTTTTGTCGTTAATAGAAATTACTGAAAGAAAGAGGAAACCTATCGTCCTGAAGAAAAATATAAAACACAAGAGAAACGGAAAGAAAACCGACCGATTCAGTCTTGCTTCAATATTCTTGATTATGTTTTTTCAATTCTTTCTTTCCTGTTTTGATATTAAAAAATTAAAATTAAAAATTATTAAAAAAAATTGATATTAAAAAATTAAATTAAATACTTCTCGTCTTATCCGAACAAGACCAGATTTACGAAACTGAAGTTAACCATACACAAGATGAAACTTTAAAGTCAAAAAAAAATTTTGGCTCAGATATTCAAGGAAATAAGCCCACGTGGATGAATCTGCAGTGAAAATCATGAAGTTAATGATGTGTCATTGTTGCCAACATTTTGTTGAAACTTCATAAGTGAAAAAAAGGCAAACAAAAGAATGTCTATATAATATTGTTGTTGTGATTGCAATTTATCCCAATTATGTCAGCTGTATCTAATGGGAAGTGGGAAAGTGTTGATTGAGTCGCTAATTCTCATTACACATTATAAGTAAACGACAAATATAAGTGAAGCGTCATACATTGGTTTGAATACATGCTGTCACCTTCCAAATGCGCTTAATTCTACCAATCTCTTCTGTGATTGAAGAAACTTCTTTAGCAGCGATTATAAGCAAAATTATAATTATTCGACATAAAACACAACTTATAGTTCAAGACATACTTGATACGAAATCAATCTTTTGGAAAAGACTTTTGTTAGCCATTTAATTTCAATCTCTATTAAGCCGTTACTAGTTAAATAATTTGATAAAGTGATTTGATTCTATTTGAAAATACCACAGCAATATTTAAATTGCAACAACCCTTATATGTATCGAAAGCAGCACAAAAACATTAAAAAGTGGTGATCCTTGTGGACAAAAAACATTAGAAAGTGGTGATTGTTCTGGACAGAAACTTTTCCAATGCATGATCGGGTTTTCTGTTTTATCGTTCAGTGATAAGCTGTTATTGAAGTGCTGAGAACCGAGGAAATAGTAAAGATGTTTTCGACATTTACTCATCCTTCAATGATCACATATAATGTATCGGACCATTATTATTATGTTTAGTTTTGTCCCTCGTTGAGTGGCTCAAAAGTCTCTGCTGCTTGACAGTGCGATGAGGTTGCTGTTATGGTTGTTGATGCCGACGGGGACGGGGACAATCCATCCACTGGTAATAATACCTACTCGATCAGTCTTTCCTGCATTTATGCACAAATGCTTTTGTTGTACAGCTCGCTGCCTCAGAACAAGTTTACTAATAATGTATATGCGCGCGTTTTGCAAAATTAATACATTTGCGCTTTTTCTGATTTTCCGCTACCGTCCTCTATGAAAGAGCTTTCTGACGTGCAAGCATTCCGTAATATGCTTGTGATGTTTTATTCTTCTCAGTGAACTTTTGGCTTAGTGATACTATTATCATAGTTCCCCTTTATTCCAGAATATTTTCTTATCTGATTAGATCACGACGCAGCTATTGTTAAAATAATATCATTCTGTCGAAAATGATTTAAAAAATTTCTTAAGAAGTGTTAAGAAATTTGGTAATAATTAAAATATTGCCTTTCAAAAGTTAGATAAATTTTAAATACTTTGAAAGTACAAATAGTTCTCATCCTGAATTCTTGGATATCATTTAAAATTCTGTTTATGTAAAGTGGTACATTATCCGTTTTCTCGAATATTACTCCCTTTACTCTTTTATCATCGATTTTATCGCTTGAATTATTTAAGCTATTCTCGTAACAATTGTTCTGCTAAATATTGTAATTAATTGACGATTTGTGAATTGATTGTTTGAATTAGATTAAAATTTCCTCCTGAATTTTTAGATTTTCATTAAAGGTGATGGTACCATATTCGCTGTTTGTTGGTATCTCTGCCTTTATCAGAGTGTTCATTTTGGTAAGTCTTTCAACTTTGACCTTGCTTTATTAACAGTGTTGATGATTTTATCATCGCATTATTCATATAAAAATTTCAAGAGCAGTGTGCTGCACTATTTGCAGCTTGCAGTTTCATTACTGCATGACATGGTAAAACTTTTCTTATATGCTTCACTCACTTTATTTATTATCGCCGTACTTCCGCATTTTTGGGTGCTTCATGTAGATATACTTTAGATCAAATTTTCAAATTTTGTTTCTCTTGTTAATATTCAGAAGAAAGCAGTGCTGAGAAGACAGCGCAATCTCGGATGAGCGGACTTGTAGGAGGTTCACAACTGAATTAAATTTTTCGGAAAATTTTGGAAAGTTTCGAATTTAAATCTAGTTTAATTTTCATCCCTTTTATTCTTCAATTAGCAGCGAAAAATTCGTGCAAATGAATTGTTCAGCGCCCAAACACTTTGTTGAATAGTTGACGAAGCGAAGGAATTACTATTGTGTGAATTTGAAAAATGTAAATTGCATTCAGCACCGTTCCCACTTGTTGAAGTGATGAATAACAAACCATCTAGTGAATAGCACGAATTCAAAAAACTTCCGAAATTTGTTTTTTATTACGAAAAAATGTAATAACAAATCCACTGCAATGAAATTTCTCCTTCAAACTGCTTTAAACATCGGAGGAACAATAAAGATCGTGCAAATCTAGCAAGCCTTTCAAATCGTGGCGAAATAATGTCCACATTTCAAAATTCTTTAATTTCTTAATTGCCTCTTATTAGAACAAATTTCACAGGAGTCCAAAACTTCTTTATCTTATTTCACGAGTTTGACATCTGCTATCCCTTATTTAAGCGAAAATAAAGCAGGTGTAGTTCATCAATTCTTGCTTCTTTCACATATCAAACGCACTTCATTGAGTGTTTCAGTTACTTGTGTTCATCTCGGTGATATTAATTTTTACGGCACCGGGTGTCTGCTATACACGATACATCAATGGTATTGGAGCTGATGAGATTTGTCCAAGCGAGAATTTCCTACCGATGGGTGTTAATCGATGGAGTAATGGTGTGCACTTCCAACACCATGGGCAAAAGTATATTTTCCGTTCAATTTGCATAATTTTTGTGAAACTTATTAAAATTTTAAACTTATTAAAATGGAAAATCTTTATTCTTTTTCTTAAGTTAAAGTAAATTATACTGCGGAATATTTGTTGAAGAAACGATAGTTCACATTGCAATTCTTTTTCCTCTTCACAAAAGTCTCGACTCGCTTATTTTGGAACCATCATTATTTGAGTCAAACATTCTTCCCCAGCACATTTTCCGCTTTTGAAGACGAGTGGTACTAAAGATTATAAAATGCAAACAGCCTGGACTTTATTAATGTGTATTTGTATACCGATATAAGGAGTTATATATGCAGCTTTGCATATGCAGCTCTGTGATTTTCATTTCGGCGAGATCTGTCGTATCTTGATCCGATTTTGCTTGTGAAGGGCAGAAAGTCTCATTGGCGTAAGTATAACAAAAACGGCATTCTCAACTGCCGCATCCCGTTTGTAAATTTTACACAGTAAATAAGGTTTCACAATTGAAATAGGTTTCACAATAACATTCGTAGCTGAAGACGGAGCTGAAGACTTTCTAATATCCCGACAATGTTGACAACAAAACTCTTTCAAGTTACCGGCATTCAACGCTTGAAACTTATGATTAGATGTTGAAACGATTCACGCAACATTTGCAACTAAAACAGTTTTTGACTGAGTTTACTGTTCTGAGTCATTTAGTCTGTGTAGCGAATGAGCTGTTAATATCAAACTTTTTGAGAAATCACAGTTAACCAAGAATAATAATATGAATTAGAGAAATTGAATTCAATCTATTGAATTTACAGCTGCTCGAAGTCCAAACATCTGTAATCAGCAATCGAATTTTCCTCAAAAAGTCTTCTGCTGCAAAAATCCATGAAATATTTCTAGAAATTTAGTGTAAATATCTCGTAGAGTCTTCCTCTTCATTTATCCGTTCATTTAAAAGCAATTCACTTTCTGGCAATCATCTGAACTTTTCAAAAAAAGTTAGAAAAACTTTATCAATAGACTGCTCAGAATCCTGCATTTTAATCTAATGTTTCACTTCGTCGAAGAAGTATCAGTCTGGTCTTTATCATTCACGTCGCTCACGTGCTTACTGTAAGTAAATAAGTGTTGCAGTGTTTGGGGTCAACTGGCGATCGTCATAATTGCACTATTGTTTGCTTTTCCGCCGCTCGCTCTGAGCTGCTTTCAGATCGCCACCGGTGTTTCCTTATTTTACATGGTAAGTCTTTATTGCAAAGAAAGACCTACATCATGTCAGCACAAATACGCAAATTTTTTATATTTCGAGGTGCAAAAACAATGAATGGCTTTAGAAGTTTATATTTCAATTAAGAAACGGCAGACCAATTAGCTAAGACAAATAAGTATTGTAATTACCAGTAGTCAAGGAATAATTGGACCTTTGATTACAAAATGACCATATCTTCTAGAACTTTTTTTATCGCTCTTGCTTGTGGCTTTTTTCCACTAAATTATTCCATTTGGTTTGAATGGCTGTCTGTTTACCGTGTATAATGATAATTAGAAAAACAATCTGTATTGAGTTGAAATGTCCGATACATGAATGGAAAGTTTGTTAAGCCTAATTTTGCAAGGCAGTTTTTATCCATTTATTTATGCCACAATCTCGTGTCTTTTATTTGCTGCATTAGCTGATTATATGTGTCCCGCATTTCGAAAAACAACAGTAAGCAATATGCGCTTGGCTTTCTTGCAAGAGAAAACAGAAATGAAGGTTGTACCGTCTCTGATAAAATAACGGTGACAAATCATTTTCATTTATCACGGGAGAATTATGACATTACCGTGGATTTTTTTAGATGATTTATTTAAAATTTAATTTTGCAGCAAATATGTTTTTCGATGATATCAACATTGGTTTTCCTGACTCTTGGAGGTGTAGAAACATGGTATGCAACTGGTTACAGTCATATGGGACCATTAATTAGACAAATTGGTGGTGGTCAATTCAGTGGTTGTATGAATCTTCCAAACTGTGATATAGTATTTGTCGTCAAAGGATGGGCAGCTGCTGCGGTTTGCGAAATTTTAAAATCATTTACTTTTTTGTTCTAATGTATTATTTGAAATCATTAAATTCAAGAAAATTTTGAAGAATTTATTCAGTTCAATCTAAGGAAGAGTTAGGATTCCATGATTAATTGAGCAATTATGCAGCTTAAGCTTGTCAGTGTGTAGACTCCGAACTTAGACGTACAAGCAGCTGTTATACTATTTAAGATCCGCTCAGATTTTGATTTAGAAATTTTTACTAACGAAAAGCTTTACAATGCGAGTGACCAAGCAACTATAACACCTATAATGAATTGATTTGCAGAATTTCCCAGTAGATAAGACTCCTCTTTATTCATAAGATAACTCTTTACTCATTCTCTCATTATAACTTTGGAGCAGTCTTCTACCTAGAGCATGAACTTGGAGCAGTTTCGCCGTCGGTAATCTCCGATATCCTTTCAGGCTGCCTTATTCTTATGCGCTGTTCTTTTTTTCATAGATATCGGAACGCAATTTCTTCTTAGAGACAAGTAAAACTTTTGAATTTATTCGAAAGATTCGATGTTGTTTGAATTTTGCCAAGAATTGACCAGATTCAAATTACCGGTGAATCATTCATAAAATAATCCAATAATGCAAATTACAACCATTTTTTCGCATTCAGCTCACGTAGGTCTCATTAGTCTAAACGACCATTAATATCATCAACACAAATAATTGCAGATACTCACAAACATATACAACACCGATGTCATCTCATGCTTCATACGGTCAACAAGAACCGAATCGTATAGACAGTTATCACACAAGAATACATGTCGGAAGTAATTTTTATAAATTTGCGGAAGGTTGAGCATAGAGATAACGCATAATGAATATCTTTTCCATAGCTTGAAAATGATATGATTTAAACGAACTGCAACTGAACTAGTTTGGATGTCATGGCTATAATGTCATAAGTTATTTTCTTCATTCATTTATAGTTGACCATAGTTCAGGTTCATGAATGAAATGCTCTGTAAAAAGAGTATCATTGCAGACTGACCAGGAAAACCTTACTGGATGCTGGATGATATCACTGGCACTCTATTTTCCTTTAGGACCGCTACAACTTTTGCATAATGAAGACAATTTTTCAACTCTTAATTTGCAAGCATGTATTTTGCTTTGGTTAAATCTGGAATAAAGTCGAAAGATGTTATCAGGTGTCACTCTCGACATTCCCTCATATTTGAAAATTGCCAATCTGCTATGTTGGCTTTTTCCAATCTTTTACTCTTCTTGGATTTTAAAAATGGCCATCATTTAAAATCGAAAACTGTTCCACTTGCTAGATCTTATTAGAAATTCAAAACTCTGGCATCATCTTAACCATATACGTGAAGTAACTGTTGATGACTAATTGAGCCCCTGAGATATTTACTTGAAGTGCAAAGATGCAAATAATTTGTCTAATTAATTGATTTCCTTTGTTAATATCTTTTCCTTTCTTCTCTCATTGGTTTTAAATAAATTGGAAAATAACAGCTTTAGTCTTCCGGGTTTCCAGAGCTATGGTTTGATTTCAAACCAAAAAAAGAACGAAGGACTTCCTATAATCATAGTTTTGAAATCATAATAGCATTTTACAAATTAAGCCAAAAACTATATGTTTCCTCTTTTGCCAGAAAGATTTGCTTAGATTATTAAAAGATTAGATTTAGCTACAAATTAATTTTCCGTGAAGTTTACCAACTGTAAAAATTTTATAGTAGATTTTGGTCGACATTAGACAAATTTGATTGATAGATCCATAAAATAATAGGAAATTCAGATCATTTATTCGAATTATGAATACAGTATGAAATGTTCCTTTCAAGGTATCTCAAATATTTTGATTTATTGGCAGGCAATTCTAAACGATCAATAGTCTTCCTCATTTCCTGTTTGCTCTTTCTTTTTTGCTCTTGCGATCTCTGCGTTGAGGTACGCTTTAAATTTCCGGATGAATCGTGGTAGATCATAACTAGAAAATCGTACAGAATATACATATATGAAAATTTTCCTTTAAATGCCAAAAACGAACAACGTCATAAGTGGCTGAAGTACCTGAAGTCGGTGTCAATAACGATACCATGTTCGATGTAATTTAACGACGGTCTTTCTAGTTCAACGCCACACATCACCGGTAGCCTGATACCTGAAATGTGATTTCTAAGAAAGAATCTGATATTGGCTAAAAATAAAATTAGAGACTGCCTGGAGCAGCCATGAAAAAAATGCGAATGTGTGATATGAGTGATATAGAGTGATATAGCGAGTGATATAGCACCTTTATTTATTTTCCCTAGTTCATGGAGAGCTATACTTCACCTCGCTGATTAAACGCAAATCGCAGACGTTTCTTTATTTTTGGCCAAAGTTTCTTCGGCACCACACTATTCAATGCTTTCCGAATCGTATTCGCAAATGTTCCCCCAATTCCGATATGAAAAGAAATGAAATGAAAAACACTTCTCATATCGGCATCAGTTTAAAATAGCGAAATACTTTATGAATTAATAAATCAAAAATTGATTTTTCGAATCTATTAGAAATGAAAATTCGATGATTTCCTAATTCATTTTTTTCCGAAAAAACAAACCCCTTTTGTCTTGATATCTACACCGGTCAATGCGACGTCACCATACAAGCTGCTATGCCTGAGATACGGACGAACCTTAATATCTTTTTAAATATTGTGATGAAGAAGTTCATAGCTATGTGAATCATGCCAATAAAAAGATTTTTTTTACTAAATAAAGTAATTAAATGTTGCTCATAATCATCGGTGGAGCAGATTTTAGGATCGAGCCAATAATTTGATCGAATCTTACTACATTGTTTTTCACTGCTCGCTATATTACGGTGTGAATTTGCGTGAACAGATTTCACTCTTCAAGAAATATATATACTTCCTTCTGAGATTTCTGGCATAATCTGGATTTTATTCGCATCAAAAATCCTTCCCAGATCAAATTAAAGTTTAACAGTTCAACCTACCGTCACATCAAGTTCTGCGTTTGCATTAACAATATTATGCTTCCGTGTTTTGCCAACAAATAAAATCAGCAAATCAATTTGAAAATCAATTTTGACACCCTGTTCACTGATAATGAGGTGTGGGCGTCTAAAAAACATATGAATTTACTTGCTAGGCCCGCGCTATAATAAAATTAAAAATAAAAATTTTTATAAAATAAATTACGTCTTATTAACAAAATTTATCTCAATGTTACAAACTGACACTTTTAAGGGATCAAAATCAGGAACTAATCAAAAAACTGAAATGAAGATGATTATCACTATAAACAACTTCTGGATTTGAAAGCAAAAAACTTTTAATTGAAATAAATGAAATTTGGAAATGGTTTCACCTGGTCAAATTGGCGATAAACTGAAGCTCACAATTAGCGCAGAGCAACTTAGCTATTGGTTTTATGAATTTCGGCAGATTACGAGCACGGAATATTTCACGTAACGTTCCCATATTTTCGTCGTAAACATGTGCAAAGAATGTATTGGGTACATATTCGCTGATAATCGAACCAAACATCTGAAAATAAAATCAAACAAAGTTAATTAATAAAAAGACAAAGTTAATTAATGAAAAAAATTGTAAATTAATTAATAAAAAAAAAATTATACAGGACCAGAAGTTTGTTATTGCAATAAATCCTCCAATGCACTGTAGAAATATAGTTCATTCAATTACATTTTGCTATGAGCGGCTAGAAAAAACAATTTTCTCCAAAGTCATATTCTTACTGTTTTTAATTACTGTAATTAAATTTGATTCGCGCTTCGATCAATATATAGTTAACAAACTTTTTCACCAAAAGCTGATATATTGAGCATGTTTGGTCGATCGACACTTTTAGCCCTTTGTCCATAAAATATGATGCCGGCATCGAGTCCGAATATCACATCCTGAAACTCAAACACGAATTGAAATATTGCCATATTGCCTTAATATCACGCTGTACTATTTGTCAAAGTCTTGCTGATATTTCACAGTATCAAAAAGAGGAAACTATTTCAGTGTATTACGACATGAAGAATCACTAGAAAATTTTGAAAAAAAAAAAACAGTAATTGATATGCTACCTCATTTGAGAATTTTGGTGAGTACAGTAATGTCAAGTCCGGCGCCCAGAGACCATCTTTCAGCAATGGATTGAAACGTGTGCTGTCCGATGTTTTTTCAAAATGAAGATCACGTCTTCGCCGAAAGTAAATCGTATCCTCAGAATATGACATTGTATTCATGTCAATCCGGTCATCAGCACATAAGTCTGCTGCAAATTTCGCTGCCAAATCCTCATCGTCTTCCATCTTAAAAGGTAAACTTTGGGCTCTATTATGAAACTATCTCGTTTTTTTCTTATAATGTTTGTTTTGTGTTTGAAACTATCTCGTTTTTTTCTTATAATGTTTGTTTTGTGTTTCAGATTGTCCTATAAACAATGTTTATTTTGCATACCAAACTGATTATTACCAATTCGCAAACTAATTTTTTAAATTCATTTAAATTTCAAAAATATATTTTTGTTAATTGAACACATATAATCCTAAAGTTCTAAAAAGTGTAGGTAGTAACTGACAAAAATTTTATTACAAATAGTATTAAAAGATTTATACCAAAAAGGCTGGTATTCATTATTTGTACCTTTTCGTCGGATGTTTCATAAAAAGCATTTTCATTTTCAACGTTATGTACTGATTTTGCATCCGTTAGTTGATAGTGTTCGCCGAATTTTAATAGATGTGTAGGAGTCAGAGTGGATGACGTTGATTGCGGAGCAGGTGTAGTCATCAAAATCTTAATTTAAAGAAATCAGAAAAAAAATTGTATTAATTTTCCAAAATGCAATGAGAATAACCTGTTGTTTTTGATGCTCGAAGAATTGCCCAACTTTTACGGCAAGTTGGCAAAGTTCACTGCCGAGAACATCGGTTACTGTTTGCTCAATCACTGACCTGCTTGGAAAAAGCAATATTTGAACAAAATCAATGATAATTAACATACTTTTAGGAAATGAGACTGATTCGGAGAGGGCTAAGAAACGAGTAAGTTAATAAAATTAATTAAAATAGGGTAATCGTAAATTATATACCTTAGCAAGTTCAGATACGTTGACATGTCACCTGCGAAAACAATTCTTACGACGTCAGAGGTAACATTGCATACTGGTGTCTAGAAAGGAATATATATGCAGAAAATAAGAAATGACAAAGACTCATCACGTTGGGAACAAGATGCGGACAGAAGTATTGCTATACACAAGATGGCTTTCGACTGTCTAACAGAAATGATGCTATTCAGGCAATAATTAAGCAATGATCAATATGACAAGTATAAGTGTTAGTTGAGCTTAGGTTAACCAAGTAATTTTTTAAAGTAGTAATGCCGCTTGAATTGCTTCATAACTTAGTAAAAAAGCGTGCGAATTACCTCAATAATATTCAATCGTGCGCTTTCGTTTCGGCTAATATGTACTTCCATTGTAACACTTAAATTCTTCACGTCAGCTTTTAATTTACCTTTATGCGTGCTGAAAAAGGTAGAAGCGTCGTAGATTGCGTTAAGCATCACGTGAGGTAAGAATACATATGCCCAGATACCTGCAAAGTTTTTTATAATTTTGAATACGGCTGGCTGTTTTTCGCCATATTTTGTATCCTAAGTATTTCTATCTTATCAAATGCGTTATTCACGATTAAATTTTTATGACTTGAATATCGGGGGATCAGATTAAGATGATATTAGATATGATTAGCAACAGTTCGATAGAAAAAGATACATTTTACAAAACTGGCAAATTATTGTTGGAAAAAGCAATTTATCACTCGCAGAAGCATTTGAGAACCATCGCTCATTTATAGCTATCTTTAATTTCAATTTATCTATCATTTTGAACTCTACAAAGTATTTAAGTTATTCAGCCAAATTGAAAAGAACTTTTTAAGTTTTCAAAGGAGAACTTGGTATAAGTTTCGACAAAATTGATAGATGAAAGGAATATAAAGTTCGCTCACCGATATTGGTGAGGAATTTGGCCTTTATGATCGGATTACTAAATTTGTCGATAATTAAGTGCGAAATTTTGATTTGCGCCTGTTCAATAGTTGGCATTTCGGATTTTTCAAGTAACTGTGGTAATGCTTCGGCAGTTAATTCAGTGATGTAATCCATACCCTAAACATAATGAAATTCACTTTAGATGCCATTATGTAAATATGTGTGGAATTTTTGTAAACTGTGTTAATGGTTGAAAAGATGATCAAATAACAGTGTCGCAATGCCAAGCTTAGCTTTATAAACTGTAAGAGATACTTACATTTGACATCAAAAAATTAAACCTTTTGACTAATTCGGAAATAAATTCCTGCGGGTACGTTTGAATAAACAGGATTTTGATGATTGATTTCTTGTAGCCGTAAATTATTTGATGCAGCTCCCAAAACAGCGGGAATTCCGGTAGTTATAATTTGCTCGCGTTTATTAGACAAAGACATATTGAGCTGGATATCGTCCACACGTGTATCGTTTGGCAACTTCAAACTGGCACTTTCTCCAATGTCAAAGAGGTAGCAGGAATAGACAATAATCAGCAGACAGTAATTTGCAGGACTCATAGTTAACTGTGGTAGAAGAATTAATTATCTAAAAATGATTTAACTTAATAATTTTGTGGATGATTGTTTTATCGAATGACGATTAACCCATTCTGTGCTCATAAGAAAGTTATGTGAACTGTGACTAAACTGATCGTAATGGAATTCGAGTATCTGAAACAATAATAAAGAAAGCAGCTGTAATGGTGGAAAAGCGGGAAGTAAAAGTAAGTAGCTGAACAGGTGACGCACCAACAGATTTTGCCATACTTTTAATGAAAGAATACCTTCATTAAACATGCATCCTTAAGTTTGCCTTCAGTTACTCTTTCATTTATGATACTATTGGAAATCTTTTAAAATTACAGCAACTTGAAATTAAATTCCCATTCTTAATTTTGATCTACAATTTCGATTTAAAAATCCTAAATATATTTTTTGATCGATTGAAATAATTTTGAACAAACATGTAGAACTGAACTGAATTAGTTTTCAAATGCTTACCTAAACCTGCATGCATTTGGAAGCCAGTCCTCTACAGGGATCTTATCTGTCCTAGACAGAAGAGCTAAGAATGGCATAGCATGGTGGAAGTAGAAGTAAAAGCAGTGGAAAATCTTGAAACGAAAGCTGGAAAAATCAAAAATTTCGGTACTTCGTCGCGGAAGTTTTATTGAACTATGAAGACGATTTTGTAATCTTATTTGATAATTTAATTTAAAGGAAGCGAATTTAGTGTTAAAATAATAATGTAGTGAAAAGATTAACAATATGGTTCATTGTTGTGAGAATCAAATGAGAAAGCTCGAACATTTAGATGAATGATGATGGCAGGAAATTGATAGTGTAAATTCAGTACACAATGAAGATGGGAGGAATGAAAAAGTATTGTCGATTTTGCCGAAGTTAGCGCACCATCAAAAAGAGCCCACAAGCTTCCTATATTTTACTGAGTATATGAATTAAGCAATGAATTGAAGGGAATTGGAAATGAAGAATACATGATAACGTACGATGTCATAATGAATCCTGAACAATCATGCTTAGAATGTAAAAACATTCAAACAAAAGCATGAATGTGATTGGGTATAGTTTGAATAAAGACAAATAGTGTGACAAATGTGCTTTAATACCATTTTTTTACATTGTATTTTCAAATTACAAACGTTAAAAATTTCGCGGTACTTCGAAATAATATTATAATGCAAGATTATTTGGCGGCAGCCAAAATTTGGTTTTTCATTTCGATGAAAAAAACAGAAAAATCACGATAAAAAATTTGATGAATTTTTAGTATGATTATTTTCAGCTTAAAATTTTCACATGATAGATTCAGAGTTCCATTTGAATTTTAGTTGCAACAAATTGATTTGAACCATTTTGCACTTAGCAAAGCAGAATGTGCTCCGACAAAGTTTAAAACGAGAGCTAATTAAAATGCACTATCCACCAAATGCTTTCTTGTGAAATGTAACGTTTACATCGTTGGGAATGGCTGTTTTCTCCAAGACTTAGAGAGTAATTGGGAAAATCACCATTATTTATTTATTAGTTGTACAAAATAACTGAAATAGCAAGCCTTTTTGTAGGAAAATCTGATAGATGACTTTCTCTTACAATGACATAAAAAAGAATCTCTCTTACAAAGTTAAAATGTGATGTATATCCGGAATGTTATTCGTCAATTTTCCGAGATGAATTACAATAGTTAATTCGATAGGGATGCAATTTATACTTCCTTTTTCAAATTAATGAGTTCTTAAAAAATGTATCCGATAAATATCCAATAGACAAATGATAAGAGGAATTGGAGAGATGAAGCAAATATGTTCCACAGTTATTGTGATGTTACACAAGTACTTGATTCGCACTCTATGATTATAATTCCTGTAGTTCCGGAACATTTGTTGGTTATAGAATAACTTACTGTGTCTAGAATACACGACTCATTAATATCGAAAAGTACGTAATAGTAAATTTTATTGTTATCGAAATATCAAATAATAGACTCGAACGATAGCACGGAATATAATTAATGTAACATAAATCAAACAATGGAATCGAGGAGTAATATCAACAACACAGTATTGCATTGGTATTCTAGTTAATAAAAAACATAAGAAGGATGTTGTTGAGCGAAGATTAAAAATAGAAGTAGATGGATGTATAAATTTTAACAGAATCGATCGTAATCACAAAGCGTTTATATATGTAGATTGTTTACAGGGAATTAGCCATTGGGAGCCGCAAATAAGTAGCGATGTTTGTAAGATTGGAGGAGAAATAGACTCAAACATTTTTTTGAGCTTTTTTTTTGATGAACATCGTTACTATTTTTTTTTTTCGAAAACAAAATAAATCACACTATAAATCACACTGAGATAGATTTCTGCAAATCATTTAGCTGTTAAAAGTAAGAGTAAACATCTTGAAACTTTAAAAACAAAATAATCAATTCAGTCAAATCGAAACAATCATAGCACAGTATGATTTGGCTTGCGCCAAATATTTTGTAATATGAATATTATGGTATTCTCGACAATTCCATTATTCACGAGTAAGACTTGGAAAAATTGAGCGCTTCCTCTTTAGATTGAGCTCATTTCTTTTGGCTGCATTTGTAGTAGAGAGATAGTGAAAAGGAGAATGATAAGGAGAATTATTAGATCGGAAATGAAGCATATTATAGAAATTGGCCTCATCATAGGGAAGAATGTTGTAAATATATAAGTATGGACATGGAAGTCGGCAAGGACCATAATGATATCCCTTGCAGACAGCGTATCATGTCGTCAACTGGTCCAATCCTAACTTTCCTCGACTTAGCCGCTGAAGGCACTGCAATCGGAAGGCTTATTTTTGAGGTATATAATTTTGATTTCAAATGCACAACCCGATGTTAAGTTCCGTCTTTCTTGTTTAGTTCACATCAACTCTTGAAAATTGCAAACTTATCGTTCAATTTAATTATTATAGCAATTTCTAACAAATATCATTGGGTCCTTTATGAACGTTATCTTATCTCTCTTCGCCATCTTACATGCAAATCATCTTTATTAAACTAAATTATCTGATATATTTTCTTATCCTTCAAGTTGAAAAATGACATTTGTCCGAAAACCTGTGAAAATTTTCGAGCACTCTGCACTGGCGAAAAAGGATTTGGCTACAAGGGATGCATTTTCTATCGTGTCATCCCGGGATTTTGCGCATGCGTAAGTTGATTGCTTTTAGACAGTAATTATTGCTAGAGAGATTTAAAGAGCGCTTTATTTAATAATTAGTTAAAATAGTTTGTTTCGTCTTTACAGAAACAGTCTGATATTGAAAAAGAGAACTTTTGAGAATGAGATTAAGTATTAGAAATGAAAAAATTTTCATATTTATAAGCTTAAAATACAGTAGTTAGGTTGCAGAGTGGTGACTTCGAAACAAACAATACTGACCGACGTGGTGGACGTTCGATATTTGGTGAAAAATATTTTGAAGACGAAAATTTCATTCTAAAACATAATTGTCGTGGAGTACTGTCAATGGATAACTACGGGTGGCCGGACACTGTTAGTTCGCGGTTCTTCATTACTTTCGATGAAGCTCCATGGTAAGTCCCGCGTCTTTGTTCACCACAAATATTTTCACATAGAATGTAATTTTTCCTGGGATGAACGATCTCTACCGATTACGTTCTAATTCTTATTTTGCTGTAATGTTTCTAAATGTTTTAGCAAATAGATTTAGTTTTTCAGAATTAAAATTGATCTCAAAATGAATTTTCTTCATTTGTTTTTCGAAATATTTTGTTGCAGGTTGGACGACTATCATGTGGCATTTGGCAAACTGGTAGATGGCTTCGAAACGTTAGATTGCTTGGAATCGTACGGTATCTTGGAAGGATATGGTGCTCAGAAAGGACGCACCACTGCAACAATTACCATTCAGAATTGTGGCCAAATTTAATTAAACATTTACAATAAGGAAGGCAGCGCGTAAATATACTAAGATGGGATAGACATTGAGAAAATATGAAGAACTTGATTAGCCATCTGATTCATGAATGATTGACGTATTTGACCTGAAGGAAATTAAGGAAAACATTGATTCTCATGTAACATCTCTTTAATATTGGTAACTTTCGTCCCTAACTTCCACTTCTTAGTTCGACATTCAGCATGCTCGGTTTAGCATTAAGTTTGTAAGATAAATAGCCTTAACTAACAAGTATATAATAAGCACTGCCTAAGACTTGTTCTTCACAGTGATATTTGCAACGTTGCAAGCCATATCATTGTAGTACAATGTATTTGGTGTGTTCAATTCAAATGACACAAGTTTTGGAGAGAGATGGATGAAATCATTAATTAAATAGATATATAGCATTTTATAACAGTTACATTTGAAAACTTCATCAAATGATGTAAGGAAATAAATCTTGCAAAGGGGCAAATATCGATTCATTTTCATTCACAGATTAATAATTCTTTTTTTCCGAAATTTTCGAAGTCTGTGAATTTTTTTTGTTTTTTACTTACAGTGTTCTTGCAAAAAAAAACGTTAACAAAATCGACAATAAGAACACCCAAAATTCTGAAATAAAATTAATCTATCCTCACGTCACTTCTTTTCGTGAAGAATTGAAACCTCTCAAATTGATTGCTATTGATTGATACCCATGCAAATGAACTAAAAAACGTTAATCAGATGAAAAAACTAAGCATAGGTGCATGTATGAAAAAATGATATGAATAGCGCAATTAATTATGCCTTTGTATAAAATCAAATGAGAGGGACAGACTGGAGAAAGATAATAATGGCATTTTTGCCCAGCAGTTGCTGGTTTGAGGTGAAGAAATAGATCCGTAAATTTACTGTAGACTGATGACTAACGTATCAACTAAGAAAAATGGCACTTTATGTCAGACAAATTAGTGATACATCTGACAAAACGCAGAGCAAAGTTTATATCACAACCTACAAAAAGGCGCTAGGAAACACAAATTTGATCAAATCATTTCAAACTATCATCCAGAAAGTTCTCCTAAAAACGTTCGGAAAAAAGTCCTCTATTCCTCTCATTATGCCCTCACTCTCTATGCGAAAAGAAAAAAAGCAATCCAGCAAAAGTTTCTAAAAAAAAACATTAAAAAAGGAGCAGGAATAGATGTGGTTATCTCAATCTTGAAATTCACGGAGTGTGTGCGCGCGGCATTGACACAAAATTAGCCCTGAAAAAAGAAATTTTAAAAATTCCTTTATTCCTCTTATAATTTGCAACAACAAAAAAACATACATCATTTGGCAATGTATCGTAATATGGGTAAAATACATTTTGATGTATGCAATTGTTTGATAAAGTGATAAATTATTAAGAGAAAAAATAAAATTTGCATGAAATCGAATAGGATACTTGACTTGAAGGAGTATAATAAAACTGAAGAATAGTAAACAAAGAAAAGTAATATTAAGATAGATGGCAACGCATACACCGACAGTCGCAGAGTTCGTATTTATTTAAGTACGTTGATGGCTCATCAATTCATGCTTGATCGCTTTCTCATCGATATCTGAGATATCACTTGCTTGTACTTGCATCAAACTCTCCAAACCCAACGTGGCTTTCAAAGCACGAACTGAAGATGCATATAACATACGTCTACGTACCGGTGCTTCATCTGGACAACTGCAAAAAGATACACCGCAACTTAACAGATTATAAAAATAGAATAGGCATATGTAACAATATTCGATAACTGTGAACCTGTAGTGAAATATTAAAAGAGGATTTTAAACATAAATTCATAAATTATCAAATACTGGATAGATGGATGTTGACGATGCTAACGCAAAGGTGTAACAAATTCAACTCTACATCGACTTCCTTAAAAGACATCAATTGATGAACACAAGATTTCTGTTTTCGACCAAGCCTATCTTACCAGACAGGATTAGATTTACTTCTTAATTAAGTAAATTAATCATTTTTTTCTGGCTCAAACGTTCACTCATAGAATGGAATGGAAAATTATTGAAGATATTTACCATCAGTTATCTCTTACTTTTTCGCAACATTTCGGTGGATGATATTAACGACTTACTATTGCACAAAAACAACTTTGGTAAGTCGCGATGTAGCATCCGTGCCTTGTCGTTGTACCTGCACTTCAACATCCACTGCAGCATAACGACATTCCTTACCATCACCTACACTTTTCCGAATTTCCTGAAATTTTATTGCTAAAACTTTTGACATAAAATAAAAAAGCAGTACCAGATGAAGGCAATTAAGAGTAAATGCAAAAGCAGATCTACAAATAGAATGGAAAGGCAAATTTAAATATTATATGGCAGTTCTTTTTTGCTTTTGACTTTCTGAGCATTCGACATACTACAAAAGGCAGTGGAAAAATAATGAAATTTAACATTTATAATAGGAATAATTGATGAAGTTATTCAAAAAATTTATAAATTTAAATTTCTTGAGTTAACTTTGACTTACTAACAATTTTTGGAAAATATAGCTGACCTCAACGAACTCGGAATACGGTGCATTCTTGTTGCCAACCTTATCAACGATAATTGTGGTATCATCATCCGAAATTCGAAATATTATGTAAGAATGCTGGTGTTTCTGATGCAATTCGTCATAGGCCTTCTTGCAACCTGCATCTACTTTTACACCTGACGCCTGCAAAAGGTTATTGTTTCTTTATGTGCTATTGTTTCTTTATATTCAGGAATTCAACAAAATCTCAAAAGAGACAGAAGCTAGAGACAAGAAAGACTACAAACAAAAAAACGAAGGATGGAATTGGAAAATTTTGGATTAACTAACACTTTAACATACGAAATAGGAAGTAGACATAAGACAACTTTCCTATCAATTGTTGAATAATTATCCTTACTGTAAAAAAAGTGCAGAATCAAGAAGCTGCACTACAAATATTTCCACCGCAGCAAAACTTAATCATATTTTTTCCAAGTAATTTTAGAGCATAACTTATCGTTTGATTCTAGTACTCCAATGCTAGCCATTAATAATAAATCACAACACTTGTTACCAACCGTCGTAAAATTTCCTACATTCTTCATTTAAATGCATTATATCAGAGCAGAAAAAAAGAAGCATACCATTCTCGATCAGAAATGCAAAACTAACTAAACTAAATGACTCAGGAATTATAAAGGCAAATCGAAACATGTATGGGTATGGAGATACTATTTTTATATTTTGATTTGGAGAATGCTGATAAAGCTGCCAAGAGTTATCAAATCACACATGCACGATTTGTTTTAGCTTTTCCTTCCTCCTGCATATTATTGCTGTTGATACTTAAATCATTAAAAGTTTTTATTGACGAAGTTAATTTAATTTAAACAATAAAAGGAAAAATGAACAATCAACAACACACTGCAAAGAAAGCGGATACAAACGAATGACGTCATTAGAAAAATAAACAAAACCAATAAACATGTTAATATGCAATAAAATTAGTGGATGAAAAATAGGAAAAGGTTTTATTTTCCACTCGAAAAAATTGTTAAAAATTCAAAAATTTCTTTCATGATTACTCACAGCAAAATTTTAGAATATGCAAATTAAGAAATTAATTTCGAATATTAACAAAAATGAAGCTAACTCTCAACATCTTCCTTCACTCATCCGTAATTCGACAGAACTACTATTCTATCATCGATCAATCCAGAATCTCTTTTTGAACTCCCTAACAAATTTAAAAAAACTTTCTTGCAAGAAGACAAAAACTGAAACTCGCAAAACTGTTAGCCACAAAATTCTGAATGGAAAAAATTATGCTGTTCTTCTATGAAACATAAGACGCAACTGAACGGTATGAAACCTCCAGCACAATAGTGAAGCGAAAAATCGTGGTGACTTCTCCTCACCAAAAGCTTAAAGACAAAGATATCACAACTACAAAGTACAATCGCTACGCTGATTAGAAAATCATCAAATAAAACTTTTACTATTACTGCAGTAATTAAGGTAGTCCCACACTACTTTCCAATTCAAAAGACAATATGAAATCTCGAATAATCTGAATAAACATTTTCATTTATATGGTATTAAGACAAGCAAACTCTTACTAAAATACAAATTTTGAAGATCACTTTTCACAAAGTTAATTTTGAGTTAGAATAAGGACAAAAAACACTCTGTGTTAACAAACTAAACGAAGCAACATTAATTTTGTCACTGGTATAGCACGAAATAAGAAACCAAACTTTTAAAGCACTTATCGATCGCCATACTTTTCAGTAAGTTTTGAAATTAGCTCTCTATGAGACATTTCGGATTCATCCGAAACCTAAAAACATAACAAAGTTTAAAATCATAAAATTAAAAAAATGTTAAAAAGAATTATTTTTGTTATCTGTTTCGTAGAAATGGATGCAGTACACTCCGCCTCTTAATTTATTACTGCTATTTTTTAATCTTAGGAAATCCCACAACATTACAGAACGGCAGAGATTAATCTGGATCTTAAGAAATGTATATGTTTATCAGTCTGTTATTTCGAAAATCACATGATAAAGTATTCAAGATTAAAAATAACTAGAGAAAATAAATGCATAAAAAGTAGCTTTAAGGGAATCTTCTCCTCGCCTTGATAAAGCAATTAAAATTTTTTTTAATAAAACAATTAAAACTTTCCCCTTTCAAAAGAAAATTGGAATACATAATACAACAAGTATCAGAACTACCTGGAACTGAATGATTTTTTCAGTGCCAAGTGATGCCTTAATTGCTGATGCTGATGAAGCGTAAACCATTTTCTTCTTAATTGATGCGCCATCAGGGCATCTGCAATTGAGTGAATTAGAATGAAATATAAAAGGACAAAAAACCTCCATAAAATACCATTCAATCAGTTGAAAAGATTTTTAATTGTCCAAATTTTCCGCAAATGAAGTAAACATAACTAACACTTGAAGAAAGACAATTTTGTCCATTTTCGAAGTCCCTGCACCAACTCTCGAGCATGTAAATTTGAAATCAAAGACCGCATAACGGCAGTCTTTAAAATTATCTGTCCTCTCTCTTAAATCTTCTACGAATCGCCCAAATGCTTCTTTCGAATTTGTTTCATAATCATCCACAGTAAGGTCTAATTCATCTTGAGCTATCGCTGCTTCGACAACCACTTCTCGATCCTGCAAAACATCGAAGTTGGCATACAGTCTATAATTATCATGCTGTCTATGACATAGTAATGAAGCACACTGTCTATTCATTATATTTTAGTTCAAAATACGAGTTTATGGAGGAAATACTATCCATGATTAGAAATTTTCCTTGTTCCACTATCAAGGTGACCTCTCAGATTTCCTCGCTTTCTTTAAATTTTGCAGAGTAGATTTTTCCTATACATTACACATTATAGCATCAAAATATATCAAGAAAAATCTTACCCTACACTAGTATAAATTATCTTCAATGCCAACTTTCCATAAGCTTTTAAAAAATTTCGTTAAAACTTCTAATTTATTTAGAGCAAGTATTTCGCGGTATTCTCGTCTAAAGAGTAGCACTCATCAATTCTATAAAATGAAAAAAACAAAACATAAACCTCTATCTTAAAAATGATATATCTGTATTCTTTACTATCCGAAAGGCGTTGAAATGATCGTTGAACATCAGGATTAACGTTTACTCCAGAAGTTGACTGCAACGGAATCAAAATTAATAAAATGCATTCCTTAAAGAAAGCAAGGCAATAAAATTTCGACAAAAAAATACATGCATTGAACAAAACACAACAACCGTTAAGAAGATAAGTCTCAGACAAGTGAGAAATTTTAATGGAGAATGTGTTAGCAACACTGCAACACACACTCGGCAGTTTTATTGATAACTTCCAGGTCTTCTGTAGCTATAAGCATCTTTCATTTGCTTTTATTATTTTAGCTGAATCAAACTTTTTCTAGGAAATTGAAGTTCTTAATCTGCATAAACAGTTCACATGGTTTTTATTCGCTTCATTTTACATCAATTTACTAGATTCAGTATGCATGCTTCTACATCTTATTGTACGGGTTCGTACAAATAAGATGGCTAAGTTTATTTTAAGAAATAATCCTGTAAATTTAAATAAAAAAAAATGGAAAACGAATCAATATATTTAGACGCATAAAATTAATACATTTAATATTAATATAGTAAAAAATCCCTATTATCCAGTATAGCAATAATTGTAGTTTTAAATTCAGAAATCTTCTGATTCCCGACGTAAGTACTTGATATGATTATGGAAAGCTCAGGCATATCCATTAAACCGCATAAAAAATAGTATCAGAAATGAGACACCATTTGTTCATTCAGTCCTTGGAATGCTTCCGCGATGGAATGAAACACTGTAAGAATACTGCTTTCTCAAGTAAACTGACGTATCTAAACAGATTTTAAGCAAATAAAATAAAAAATCTCAAATATCTACTACGTCATACGATGTATTGAATCAGCAAGTACCATAAAACCTTGTAAGATATTATTACCCAAACAAATTGCTGTAGAAGAAGTAGAAAAAAGCCATAATTCCCTATTATAAATTAACTTCAAAAAACAGAGCCGTCATCACAGATCCATACAAATTTTTCAAAACAGTCTTCATAATGCGAAAAAACATCGAAAATATATGTTTAATTCTAAGGTCAAGAAACAACAAGTGGAAAGCCTTTAAGCTTAGAAATATGGTTCGATCCATATTCTTATCTAAGTTGATAACTTTGCAAACTTCCTATCAGAATCAAAAGTAGTAACAATTCTTTTTTTTCCTCTTTCTCTCATCATATATATCTATATAATAACGTTCGTATGTTATTCTGGCTGATTATAAGCAAAAAAGACAGCTGCTTCTCAACCACTTACTTGGCCATTTCTATTATTTAACATATATTACAGAACAAACGCTTCCAACGAATGTCAGCTGAAGGAAAAATAAAAAAAACTAATAAAGAGTAATGCTTAGATTTATTAGATTAACGAGGGATATTGAATACACATACTTTTATCTTTTTGTTTGAAATATATTTTTATTTGACGTGAAGCTTTAAAAATCAAAAGAGAAGGAGGAAAGAAATAAAAAGACAAAAAGTTGTTTTCTGAGTTGGAAGATTTACAGAAGAAATACATTCATTCATTCTCTTCGCCTAAAGAAATTTTTTAAAGAAATAACGTAAGAATCATCTTGGAAATAATATCAAAAAATAGATTTCTAAACGAAAATGAAAGATAATCTGCTTCCTCGAACTAGATAGTGCAAAAAGCAGAGACCAGAATGAGAGAAATTATTTCAACTTTTACTGCGGACAAATATCCTATCATAAAAATATTTATTAATTACCAGCCAATAAAATGACCAGTTGTTTTATTCAACTTTTATGAACCTACCAAATGAAAACCATAATATAAACCTTTTTGAGTCCTCAGGAAAAAAAACTTTGAATCTGTAAAACTGAAATGGATTTATTATTACTATTACTATTATTATCATTATTATTATTATTGTAATTTCTTGATCAACAGAAGTATATTAAAAATTGGAGAATCAAATAAGGTATACTAACCATTATATAATAGTAATGAAGAAATCGATAGAGAATAAATCAATATCAACTGTACGATAGTCTCGTCAATTATAGCTCTTGATAGAAGGAAACCTGAAAAAACTTTGTCAATTTATAAACTTGAATATTATTTCCTTTTTTTCCTCTTTTTCGTTTATTCCGTTTAATTACAATAAATTGATGAACATTAATAATTGCTAAATAAAACAAAATACTAAATATAAATAAGATTAAAATGACGAAAGAAATAAAATTAGTTGGCGGAAACACAGATGTGTTTTATTTTTTTTAAAATTCACTAAATATATGATATGATACTGTGATGATTCATATTTAGCGAAATTCAATGAAACACTTTTTTTTTTCATAACAAACAGTTATGTCAATATTGCTATGAATCAGTTAGGAATAGAGGTCAAAAAATAAGTATCAAAGTAAAAAATATATTCTCAAGAGAGCATCACAATAGTAAAGACAACAATCATTTAAAACAACATACTGCAAAAAAAAAAAAAAATAAGTTAGTTATAATATCAGGCTTCAACATAGAAAATTTATTAAATATGTATGCAGTATAAGCATTTCTGCTATTATCCCTTTCGAATGAACTTTGCTGCTAATATTTATATTTTAAAGCAATATGCTCAAGAAATTATTAATTCTTGGTCAATAAATGAACAATACAATTGTTTGTCCTTTGACTGAAAAAAAAATGTAATTTTTTCAGTTAATTTTCTATGAAGCATGCAAGAAGAAAGCCTAAATAAATGGTCAATAGAGATTTTTTTTTTCCTTCAATACTTTATTTCTATGTGATATGCGAACAAAAATTTAATTTCTATTCCTCTTATTCAACTACTTAATGAGATTATAATTATCAGAAATGAATTCAAATCAAATGGAGCAATTAATTCAATTCACATGCAAATTGATATATTATAATCACAACATGTTTGTTTATTAAAAAATTACTATTATTTATAAAAAATCAATCAATCTTTTCTTATCGAAACATTTAGGGAATTTTTGCAACATTTTTATTAACTTTTTCTTTAACAATCCTTTGTATCATTCGTTATTCGCACAATCAACTTTTGCCACTATAAACATATACACACACACACACACACACACATGGATAAATATGGCACAAACTAATTGTATTGTGAAAAACCGGTCAGTTAAATTATAAACGATGAAATGGAACGAACAAAAAAAAAAAGAAAAAAAAGATAGACAACAAATTTTGTTGGCATCACATTAAACAATATGCATTTCCTCATTACACCCAGTAACGAACAGTATTTTCAATTGAAAATTTGAAATAGACATTCAAAAATGAAGGTTGTATAGGCTGGCCATCTTTTCAGTACATACATACATACATTACATACATACACACATACATACATACATACATCACATACATACATACATATATACATATATACACACATACATACATTACATACATCACATACATACATACATTACATACATAAAAGCGATATAGATATATATATGAAAGTGATCTATATATATATATAGGGATGATGTAAACTGCTGTTTGGAGTAGTGCTGTCGATGAGGATGAGATGGTGCTACTGGGTTGTTCTGTTTTTCAGACTCCCGACTCCTGTCTTCTTTTTCAACTATTCAACCCTCCTCAACCAAAATCTACCAACCAAACCAATCCCACTCACCATCATCACTAACAACAACGCTCAACAGCAGCAGTAGCAGCAGCAGCAGTAGCAGTCCGGTGTAAACAAATTTAAATCAAACTTAACATTTTAAAAATTGAAATCAATCAATAAAATCAACTTCAACATATCAGTATACTCAAATACCACTTTCTGCAATGCTTTTACTATAAAACAAAATTTAAAACTATCATTATTTAAATTTTTCTATTTCTATCGTATATTCCACTAATTCTAACGCTAATCTAAGCCATTTATCATTCGTTTTTACTCTCCAGCAAATTCACTACAATATAAACGATATTTTTTCTTTTAGAAATGATTTAGTTTATTTTTACTTTAATGGTTTAATTAACTTTTTACTCTTCATAATAACATAATCTTTAAGAATTTCACTATGCTAATTTCTTTTTTCATTTAAATTAATCAAAAAAGCTAATCTTATATGAGCAGATGAAATTTCAATTTCTTACAATGTATAGCTAAAAATAGTTCTCCAAACATTCGCCAATGTGAAAGACAAATAAGCCATACTAAATTAAACAATTTCTATTGCGGCGGAAGCTTTCAAATCATTTTACACTTCATTGATCATCTATTCCATAGCAACAGAAAATCAATGATTCACAGCTAACAATAAGCTTACCATTGATTGGTAAAGTCGTAAAAACGATAATATGAACAAATGAAATGACTCATTAACAAAACAATAGCTAAATGAACAAATGGTATTATCATTCGAGTGTTTGCAAGTTTACATAAAGTTTTTCTTCGATATGTGAAATAATCAGATGATTAATGATACTGGAAGTCACTTGGATAGAGTCACCGTAGTAAAAGTGATTGATTAAAACTACTACTGGTAACTCAAGAATTACTAAAATCCGTGGATAGCTTTCATTCTAATTGGTCTCATCTTTTGTTCAATTGAATTTCTCTTTACTAATCTAGCTGGTTGCACTAACTATGGAATTAAGCAACCCTAACTAATGCTGAATAGTAAAATTAAAATGAGATTTATCAGTACCCTCCAGTACCATTCTTGTCAAATATAGCTCAGAGTATTCGAGAATAAATTCACATTCTCGTTCATAAAGGATTATTGAAATTTCAATCTTAATAATCAATAGATATATTTTAATGCTCCTAATTTCTATGATCATAAATAAATAACAATGATGGAGTAAACTCTATCAACTACATGAATATTAATGATGGAGTAAACTTCATCAATTATATGTATGCTAATCCTAAGATGAACCAATAGTTCCATTGATTATTTAAAAACTTTACTTTTATAGCTTAATTTTTTACAATCTTATAAAGGGAAAATTTTTTACAATTTTACAGTATAAGAGATATTGCAGTATAAGAGGATGACAAATATACATTTCATGAGAATTGTAATTTTTGTAAACAAAACAAATCATCAATAAACTAGCCAAATTCAATAGCATTCAATCAATTAATGGCCTAAATCATTAATCAATAATAATGATGCTCAGGAATTGAATTCAATAATGGCAAAGAGAAGAAGCTTTTTAAAATCATTCAGTTTCAATGAGGCAAGTATCTACCAATAAAGATCAAAAATCATTGAGCAGTTGGTGCAAAATTTGAATCATTCAAATAGATCATCACGAGGAAATGAAAATTGAACAAACTAAACACAGCAAATGTTCATATACAAATCTATGCAACGCAATGCGATCTTTTCCTTTCCTTTCGTTCCCTTTTTCCTATCTATCATTACATAGGTCAAAGAGTCATTTTCCCAAATACTCGAAATATTCAGAACAATCCAAATCGATCCATTACACTTTTACCAATAGTGCTAGTAAAATCATGATTTGTTTCGTAGTTTTAGCTATTTTTTATTTTTGAAAATAAATTATTGATGAAAAGGTTTTTTAATATTTTCAAATTAATTCATTTCAAAATATTTCTACACTTCCTTTTAATAATCTCCAAAAAAAATAATCCCTTTTAATAATCTCGTATGCATTCCATATAATTCCACTCGAATAAAGAAAGATAATCAAATGCTAACAATCTGTAAATGACAAAAATACAAAAATAGAAGACATTGTTAATGATAGAATTTAAACTGAATTTAAGTATGCATAAATTAAGCAACAATGCTATTTTTCAATCATTAATCAATCATTATTAGTATTAAATCAGATTATATAGAAAAGGATAGATATAAAATAGTGCTTGAAATGAGTTATGCTTGAAAAAAAAATAAATAAATAACACAACTGTTATTACTATTACATTGATACCAAATCATCAAAGTGATCTAAATTAGGAAAAATAACAACAACCACTTGCTTTTCAAAGTTTAGCATAAACACAAAAATATACCGCAGGACAATTTACGAAGATCTGATGAAAATCCATCAATCACTCACAAATCAATATTGCGCATCTCTCGAATAATTTGGACCAGGAGAAAGAAATGAAATAATCTCGATTGAACATTATAACATTGGTAAATACTTTTGAGAATTAGAAATGCGTTAGTCATTCATGAAATTAACTCTAGCATTACATTTGTCGTTTGTCTCCTGCTGCTGCTGCTGCTGCTATTGCTATTACTGAATGATACATTTAATGAAAGATTTCTCAGTTATTTGATTTTAGTATGCATGGCTCTTTACTATATGCACATATATGGCATATTATATATATATATAGGATACATATATATCTACAATTTATAAGAGATGTTAAGAAGGTTTTTGTGCATTTGCCTCAAAAATGAGAATTCTAGAAAGTGAGGAAGATAGAAAAATTTAAGTGCTTTAACACATACGTGATAGCATATGTCTCACTAATAGAGCTTAAAATATATGCAGAGAAAAAGGGATAACAAAATTAATTTCCAATGAAGCATCATTACAAATTAAATGCCAGAATGCGTTAAAAATGATAAGCAAGTAGTATCAACATTCAAATGTAGTGATATCCTTCCGAAACATTTCAATTCCGCAAAATTGACAACGCAGTGCACAGAGCTATGAATAATTTTAATTGCTAACATTTCACTTTAATAATTCGACAAGTATATACTTTAATAAATCAATTTTACTTCAAAATAACCTTAGAGATGATACTAATTAAGAAGGTATACTTGCAAACTCTGGGATATTAAATATGGTACTTTACCAATTCATTAAATCACAAAAAAAATATCGCGAGAAAAAAAAAAACATCGTGAAATTGGCACATTTTAGTGCATAATGCTCTATTCTACAAATGGTATGAATTGAATAGAAATAAATGGATTATAACTATTCCATTATGAGAAAATGAATGACTATATATTTGGGATTTTTAGAAAGCTAAAAATCGATTGCACAAAACACTGAATAAAAATTTTTATTGATCAAGCAAAACTTACAACGTGATAAAAGCTAAAATCAAAATTCTTACAACTTTTTACAGGCAACAAAAAAACCCGAATGTTAATCTGAAATTTGAAAAAACACCAGTATCTTCTAAATTCACTGTTGACAATAGAACTTCGTTATACAGAAAATTAAAATCTCCGAATAGTAATACTAAGAATGCCCGCCTGATTCGGAAAGACAAATTATGTGAAAAGCTGAGGTACTCAAAAACAGTTTGTACAAAATCACACAGGAACGAACAATCGTTTTCGCATCAGTACATCACTGAAAAAAATAAATAAAGATAAATTTAAAAAATTAGTATTTCCCAGATTCACAATAATACCACATATTTTAAAAAGAATCCCAATCTATAATTGAGTGGGAAGAATTCACATTTTGCTAGATTACATTATAGCGATCTTGAATAATGTTTAGCAACATCGTTTAACTTATCATATTTTCAAAGAAATTAAATTTTAGAGTCGCAAATTAATCTTGACAGTTAGGTAGAAGACCAGAAATAATCAAATATTGGTTACTTGTCCATTAAAAAGACGTTCTAGGCTTTCCGGTGTATCGTTGTGCTTCAACACGTTTTTGGACCACAAGATCAATCGAAAAAGATTTTCTAGCTTTGGTGCAGATGGTTTATGTAGAGCTTCAAGAATGGCACTATTTACATCGTTGGCAACCTGTGAATGATAAAATAAGGAACTCGAAAAATCAAAGCAATTTTAAGATAATTTTATTTGGAATCAAATCATTAATTATATCATTTTAAGGTTAAAGAAGAGTTCCATGAAATTTCAGGTTAAAATTTATGATATAGATACTTTGTAAGAAAAGAAGACGGAAGAAATGAAAGAACTACTAAACGATGGCAAAGCAAGCTAACATTAATTCATAAAAAAGAAAAAGTGATGAGTCATTATAAAATAAATGCTTCGAAAAAAAAAACTAAATGGCTAGAAGAATGAGACTACTTTATTTTCATATTTTCTTGCCATGTCTTGAAAATAATGATCATTGTAATACGAAAAAAAAAAAGAATGGTAAGAAAAAAATGATAAACCATTTGACGATGACTCATTTCTAACAGATATGTATATGGCGAATCCTCAGGTTTCTCAAAAGCAATCATCGCAAAAGCTTTTTGCATTTCTTTTTCCATTTCAGGATGGGCATCCACTTTTTCAACAATAGATTGCGTAAAAGCAACAGCTTCCTCCACCTACAAATCCCGCCTTGTTTATAAATATAAAATAAAATCCAAAATTAACATTCTTCCACAAAATATTTTACTAATTATTGTTCATCTGTCTAACATAACCAGCAAAAAGACTGATGCTAATTATTAAGACATACGTTTAATTCACCTCTTACTTTACTTGCTGATCGTCTGATGATCAGCGCATCAGTTACTATGAATAAACAACAATAAACAACACCTTCCAATTAACGTACCAAGTTCAATTCATGACTATCAATAGAACAGAGATGAATGAAACGAATGTTTGTATACAGTAAATGACATTAAATTCAAAACCGAATGGAATAAAACTAATGATAACTTTGTAATAAAATTTGTAAAATCGATATTATGGCTATAGGAAGAAAATTCCAACAAAAGAACAAAAACTAATGCGGATTCTATAAATCTGAATCAGTATAGTTCTAATGATAATGGTTTTAATGATCTGTTGCTAAATAAAATATTAGGGTCTCAATTCACAGTCTAGCAGACGTGACACTTGTTTTTTTTTTTTTTATTCTTTGGTATAGCATGTAACAAAGAATGGAAACGCAGAAAAATAAAATCAGTGCAAGCAAATAACTTGAACTGACCATCTTACTGCGAATAAGTTCAATGAGATGTTGCTGCAGTAAACGAAGATGAAGAACTGGATTGCGTTCCAGCAAATCAGGCACAACGGTCACAACTTTCTCGATTGCATTTTGTATCTAAATATTCAGATAAAAATTCAAGAAAAGAATCATCATTAAAAGTCGCAAAAGTATTTCTTTTCTATATTTTTATTACTTTGACTTTATTGCTTCCAAATTCTTAAGATGCCAATCTTTCTGTTCTATAAATATTTATCGATAAATAATTAAGAACTTTAGCTTTAATTTCAAAAAAAACGAGTGAAAGTCAAATAACGAAAGACTGAAAGCTGATAATTGCTGCAATAATAGTTATGACCTGCTCACAATACAGACCTTTCCTTCTACAATATCATCACGAATACGCATCCGCTGATCTAAATTTTCAATTGCATCTCTCGGGAATGGTATAGAAGCATCTTCGCACAAATATTCTGCTGCCTCTCTGTATCCTTGGGAGATCAAATAGTCCAACACAAGGTATTTCATATATTCTGGACTATAAAAATAGCAATTCATCAGAGTACTGTTACAAATTAACAAGTCCAGTCAAATAGAATGATTTTACCCTGGCAGTAGTGTCACTCTTATGATACTACTATCATAATGCCTAAATAAAAATCAACTGCATAATTTCCAAAAAATATGTCTCATTAAATGACTCTGTTGTTGTAAATTGTCGCTTTCTTATTAGAACTAAAGTTTTCTCCAAAATTTTCAGTTTTATGAAAGAAGCTCAAAGTCCTGTTACTGTTGTATGTTAGAAAGTTTTAGTATTCGTTGGAACATCAACTTCATTGAAGCTCATTATTCTAGTAATTAGATCTTTGTTAATAAAAGAAAAAAAAAAATCCGTAATAAATATTCTAAGGTAAAAGTTACGAAAATACAAAGGAAAAAAACTAACGGTAACTCGTCTTTAATCATTGCTTGGAATCGATTATACCATCCAGCAACTTCATCTTTGTTATCTGATGTTATGGTAGTCGGCATTTCAGTGTTATCACTTTCTTCCATTTTCTCTAAAAATTGATTTTAAAAATGAGAATTTTTTGAAGGAAATGAACGACGAAATGATCGATCCATGATTAGCTATATTTTAAAAGCAATTTCTCATTGTACTATCTATGTTCATTCCCCAACCTTACTCTCCTACTTTCTTCTCCTCTCAACCATTTACATTACACTGACATCAGTTGAACCTTACTTCAATGCCTATATTTCCTGATTCACGTGATCTTAGTCATCATAAGCATATCGTTTAGTAGCAACGCGTTATTTGGCACGTAAACTGAAGGCCCTTTTTAAACAGGATTCGGAAATTATAAAACATTCTTCGAAAATAAATATAAACTTTTAAAATGAACCTGCCTGCCTACCTGCCTGGCCCAACAACTGATCGAAAAACAAAAATTAGAAACGAAATACTTATAACGTACGTAGAAACTTTCAACTGTACGTGAAAGGATCATGTCACAAATCATTTCACTTATCAATCATTACGTAGTTTACCTTTCGCCACGTTAAGTCCCGCCCACTAAGATTGTTATTTCAAAGCGCTATTTTCAGGATTCGTTGCGATGTCCATTTCGTTTCATTGATTAAAGAGATAAATAAAGCGCATGGAGACGTGAAATATATGTATGACAAACGTATATTTGTTATGAAGCATACGCATACCTTACATAACATAAAACATATACGCGTACACATACACACACGGACGCATAACTTAAATATAAATTTACACGTACAACACGTATGCACGAACGCCAATGATGACAACGCAGGAAGCTTGAACGCATTGATGAGAAATATTAGAAGTGAAGGCGATGTAGAGAAGTTGTGCAAATGCACCAATGAGTATGGCATAAAAATGTGTGAATGAATGGCACTCGTTCATTGTATCTTATTGCTGCCTTTCTTGAAGGCTGCTTTCGCTGCTTCTTTCTCTTCGATAATTGCTGTGAAGTACGGGCCTTTACGAATTTGGCTGAGAAGTACGGACAGGCCTTTGCAAATTTGATTCAGAAGTACGGACAAGCCTTTGAAAATTTGACTCAGAAATACGGACGGGCCTTTGCAAATTTGACTCAGAAATACAGACAGGCCTTTGAAAATTTGGCTCAGAAATACAGACAGACCTTTGAAAATTTGGCTCAGAAGTCAACTTTTGGCATATCAGGCTATAAATCATATTGTGGATTACATGGGTTTATAGTGATCTAAAGAATCTTTTGCATTGAGCACTTTTAAAGCTTAATTGAGATATATATGCATCCAATGTCTATCTATTCCTAATTAATGAAAATTTGCCAAAATAGTTCATAGACTTTTAAATTGTCTTAAAGTCAGACTACTTTAAAGTCTTAAAGTCAGACCACATGTGCTCCATCTTTTCCTTATTATGAAATGAATGCGTTCAAAAACAAAAAAGAATTGGAAATGCTATGGTACTGTGGGTGCTACTCTCACTCTTAATACTTCATCTTCATGATCTAAATCATGTTAGCATGGCTCATTTACCCTTATTTACCCTGAGGTTTGCTCGAACAAGATTTGGTTAAAGGTCAGGAGGAATTAAAGTCTTAAAATTAAAGTCCTTGGCATTTTTATCATCATTAAAATTAAAGTCCTTGGCATTTTTATCATTATTAAAATTAAAGTCCTTGGCATTTTTATCATCATTAAAATTAAAGTCCTTGGCATTTTTATCATCATTA